>LOEQ01001930.1:110492-120607 GCA_001685075.1 Bramus lutescens
CCTGGCCCATTATATCTAGCCTCTTCTTGGCTGACTCTCACATCTTGATTAACCTATTTGTAATAATCTGTGTAGCACCACGAAGTGGTGGCTTACTGGGAAGATTCTAACCAATGTCCATCTTGGGCTGGAGCTTCATGCGGCTGCCTGATTGGGCTTTCTTCCTCCCAGCATTCTTTTCTGTCTAAGGGCTGGCCAACCAAAAGTCCAAGGCAGTTTCTTTATTTGACCAATGAAAGTAAGACATAGACAGAAGAGCCACCTACATCAATCCAGGAAATCTAAGATACCATAAAAAGACCAAAACTAAGAATAATACGATTAGAAGAAGGGCAAGAACTCCAGCTCAAAGGCACAGAAAATATGTTCAACAAAATTATAGAGGAAAACTTTTCCATCTTAAAGAAGGACATACCTATGAAGGTAAAAGAAGCATACAAAACACCAAATAGACTTGATCAAAAAACCAAAAAGTTCCCTTGCCAAATAATAATCAAAAGGCAAAGCATAAGGAATAAACAAAGAATACTAAGAGTTGTGTAGGCAGAGACTGCTCTTACCTGAATAATCACACAGATCTTATATTAATTGCAACATTGTTTGGCCAATAGCTTATGTATATTTCTAGCTACTCCTTGCAATCTAAAATTAACCCATTTCTATTAATCTATCAGACATTACAAGGCTGATGCCTACCGGTAAGGTTCTGTCTGGTGGCTGGCATCTTTCTCATTCAGTAGCTATGTAGAGTCTTCCTGACTCCTCCTTCTTTTCTCCTTTATCTCTGCTTGAATTTCCTACTTTGTTCTAATCTACACTTCCATAGGCTCAAAGCAGCTTCTTTATTAACTAATGGTGATAAAGCATATTTAAAGCATACGGAGTGAAATTGTACATCAGAGCTGAAAAAAAAGTCAAAGTGACATTTAAAAGCAGACCTATCAGAGTTATATCCAACTTCTCAGTGGGAACTCTGAAAGCCAGAATGTCCTAGACAGATGTTCTGCAGACACTATGAGACCACAGATGCCAATCCAGACTAATATAACCAGTTAAGTTCTCAATTACCATAGACTGAGAAAACAAGATAATCCATGGGGGAAAACCAGATTTAAACAATACCTTACCATAAATACAGCTCTACAGAAAATACTAGAAGGAAAACTCCAACCAAAGAAAGTTAGCTACAACCACAACATCACAGGCAATAAATAACCTCGCATTAGAAAATCCCAGAGAAGGGAAACACAAACATATTACCTCCACCACAAACAAAACCAGAAAATAACAGGAATTAACAATCACTGGTAATTAATATCCCTAAATATCAAGAGACTTAACTCACCTATAAAAAGACACAGGCTATCAGAATGGATATGAAAAGAGGACCCATCCTTCTGCTACATGCAGGAAATATACCTCAACTTCAAAGGCAGACATTACCTCAGAGAAAAAGGGTTGGGAAAAGATTTTTGAATAAAATGGACCTAAGTAACAAGGAGTTATTTCTATGCTAATATCTAACAAAAGAAACTTCAAATAAAAATTAATCAAAAGAGATGGAGAAAGATATTTTATTTTCATTACAGAAAAAAAAATCAATATAAAGTCTCAGTCCTAAACATTTATGCACCCAAAATAAGGGCACCCACATTTCTAAAAGAAACATTACTAAAGCTTACAACATTCATTAAACCCCACAAGCACACATATTTCACATAATCACAAAAGAATATACTTTCTTCTCAGCAATTTATAAAACCTTCTCTAAAACTTACCACATACACAGTCACAAATCAAACTTCAACAGATGCAAAAAAAAATGGGAAAACCCCCAGTATCTTAGAAGATCACTATGACCTAATTTGACAATTCAACAACAATGCAACACACAGAAAGCCTACTATCTCAGGAAAACTGAACAATGCTCAACTGAATTATCACTGGGTTAAGGAAGAAATAAAGAAAAACTGAAAAACATTTAATATCATTAAATAAAGATGAAGGCACAACACACCCAGAATTATGGAAAACTATAAAGCACTGATAAAAGAAAAGTCCATAGCACTAAAGAATTTGGAGACATCTCACGTTAGAAACTTAACAACACACCTGAAAGTTCTAAAACAAAAAGAATTAAACTCATCAAGGAGGATTAGACAACAGGAAAAAAAACTGAGGGTTAAAATTAATAAAATAGAAACAAAGAGAAAAATACAAAGAATGAATTTAACAAAGAGTTTGTTCTTTCATAAAGTCAGTAAGATGAACAAACCATTATCCAAATTAACCAAAAGGCAGAGAAAGAATATTCAAATTAACAAAATCAAAAATGAAAAGGGAAACATAACAACAGACACAGGAAATTTAGAGAATCATTAGGTCATACTTAAAAAACTATACTCCACAAAATTAGAAAACTTAAATGAATAAATATTTTTCTGAATTGGTACCAAATATTAAAATTCAATAAAGACTGGATAAACAATTTAAGCAGCCCTATGAAGAACTAATAAAAAAAACTCCTCAAATTGTTCCATACAATAGAAAGAGAAGGAACATTGCAAAACTCTGTGTGGCTACAGTCACCCTGATAACCAAACCACATTAAGATGTGACTAAAAAATAGAATTATAGATCAATTTCCCTCATGAATTTTGGTGCAAAATTACTCAATGAAATACTGGCAAACCAGATCCAAGAACACATCAAAAAATTATTCACCATTATCTAGTAGGCTTCATCCTAGAGATGCAGGGATGGCTCAACTATGCAAATTTGTCAATATATTCCACCATATCTGAAAGAAAAAAAAAATCAGATGATCATCTTTCTAGATGCAGGAAAAACTTTTGACAAAGTACCACAATTCTTCATGATAAAGGTCTTGGAGAAATCAGTGATGAAAACAACATACCCTAACATAGTAAATGCAGTATATAGTAAGCCAACATCAAACTAAATGGAGAGAAATATAAGCAATTCAACTAAAATTAGGAACAAGACAAGGCTGTCTACTTTCTCCATATCTATTCAATACAGTAGTTGAAGTTCTAGCTAGAGCAAAACAACAAAAGGAGATCAAGGGCATACAAATTTGGAACGGAAGAATCAAACTTTTGCTATTTGCAGAAAATAGTATACATAAGTGAACCAAAAAGTTCTACCAGGGAACTCATATAGCTAATTGTTGTAGGATGCTGCTTGTCTGTCTCTGGCTGCCCAGACTCCAAATATAACCACTCAGAAACTGTATTAACTAAATCACTGCTTGGCCTTTTAGCTCTAGCTTCTTTTTGGCTAGTACTTACATCTTAATTTAACCCATTTCTATTAATCTGTGTACTGTCACGTGGCTGTGGTTTGCCGCACGGCTGTGGACTTACTGATAAAGTTTCTTCCTGCATCTGTCTCTGGCAGAGCTGCATGGCTTCTCCCTGATTCTGCCTTCTTTCTCCCAGCATTCAATTTAGTTTTTCCCACCTAGCTCTATTCTGTCCTGTGCAGGCCTAAGATAGCTTCTTTATTAACCAATGGCATTCACAGCATACAGAGGGGAATCCCACATCTGCCAATGAATACCTTCAGCAATGTGGTGGGATATAAGGTTAACTCAAAAAAAATCAGTAGCCTTCCAATCTACAAATGATTAATGGGCTGAAAAAGAAATCAGAGAAACACACCCTTTACAATAGTCACAAATAACATAAAATATCTTCAGATAACTCTTACTGAACAAATGAAAGACCTGTATGACAAGAACTCTAAGTATTTGAAGAAAAAAAATGAAGAAGATATCAGAAATGGAAAGATTTCCCCTGATCTTGGATAAGTAGGATTGACATAGTAAAAATGGCAATCTTACCAAAAGTTATCTACAGATTCCATTCAGTCCTTATCAAAATCCAATCACAATTCTTCACAGACCTTGAAAAAACAATACTCAACTTCATAACGAAAAAAAATCCCAGGAGAGCCAAAACAACCCTTTTATAATAAAGGAACCTCTGGAGGCATCACCATTGCTGACTTAAAGCTTCACTATAGCATTATAATAATAAAACAGCTTGATATTGCCATAAAAAAGACAGATTGACCAATGGAATTGAGTCAAAGATGCTGACATTAATTCACACACAAATGAACACGTGATTTTTGAAAAAGAGCCAAAATTATACAATGAAAAAAAGAAAGCATCTTCAACAAATGGTGCTGGCATAACTGGATGTTGGCATGTAGAAGAATGCAATTAGACTCATATTTATTGCCATAAATAAAACTGAAGTCCTAGTGAATAAAAGACCTCAACTTAAATCTAGTTACACTGAACCTGAAAGAAGAGGAAGTGGGAACTGGACTTGAATGCATGGACACAAGAGACCACTTCCTAAATACAATGCCAGTTGTACAGACACTGAGAGCAAAATTTAATAATGGTGACCTCCTGAAACTGATAAGCTTCTGTAATGCAAAGGACAGAGTAAATATGACAAAAATCACAGCCTACAAAATGGGAAAAGATCCTCACCAACCCCATCTGGTAGAGAGATGATTTCCAAAATATATAAAGAACTCAAGAAAATAGAAATCATAATACCAAATAATCCTACTAGAAAATGGGATACAGACCTAAACAGAGAATTCTTGACAGAAGACTCTCAAATGGCTGAAATACACTAAAGAATTATTCTTCATACTTATTTATCAGGGAAATTCAAATTAAATCAACTCTGAAAAACTATCAGACATCTGTCAAAAAAGCTAAGTTCAAAAATTTATGACAGCTCATGCTGGAGAAGATCTGGAGTAAGGGTAACACTCCTCCATTGCTAGTGGGAGTGCAAACTGGTACAGCCACTTTGGAAATCAGTTTTGACGTTTCTCAGAAAATTGGAAATCAATGTACTTGAAGACTCAGCAATCCCACTCTGGGGCATATACCCAAAGGATGCAAATTCATATCATGCCACTTAACTCCAGTGTCGTCTGTGTGCCATGACATATGTCATTTTGCAGGACAGGAGCTATGTGTCCTATGGGACTAGGCTTCCTGGAGGTTAATGACAGACGGCCCGGTATTGAGGCATAGATGGATTATTCAATTAGCTGGCTATGTGGGATATGGATTTTGCATAATCTCTTTTATAATAATGATACTTTTATATCTACAAGACAAGGATTATCTCTTCAGGAACAGCTCTGGGATAGGTAAGCACAGTATGAGAATGTTATACAGCCGAACCCTTGCCATACATGGCGGTGTATGATGAGCAAGAGAATAGATGGGTTAATGTTGATGGACAAAGAGTGTCATATTATACTTTGAATTTTATGTGTAGGCTTGCTAGATCCTGAGCCCCATGGTGTCTGCTGCATAAGAAGCTACAAAAAAGTATATTTCAGCAGGTGCAGAGAGCTGTCGGACATATTTGGTCACTAGATGAGATAAAGAAAGGGTTAGAAAGAGGAGCTTGGGGAAGGCCATAAAAGTGATAATGAAACAGAAGCTTTCTATTCTTAGATAAGATGAAACCACTTGTCTGAGGATTACATTCTCAGGGACAAGAGTTCCTATTCAAAGGATGTTTTATGTCTACCACCTGTTACTGATAATATGCTTTCTTAGAAATCGCTGATGTAACTAAAAGAAGCTTTCATACTGTGCTAATACATGACGTTCTGATTTGTTCCTTGTTTGAATACTATCTAATGAAAACATGAATTCAGTCAAATTGCAGCAGATTCAAGCCACTCTCTTGTATGTTGTGTCTGCCTGTCATCGCCAACCTCGTGCCTTCCTGAGTACCAAGACGCTACTTCTCCCATGGTCTAAGTGGCTCCACTGAGCCGGTGCGTGGCAATATCACAAGATCATTTGCTCAACTATATTCATAGCATCATTATCTGTAATAGCCAGAGCATAGAAACAATCTAGATTCCACTCAACCAAAGAAGGGATGAAGAAAAACAATTACCTAACGGAATATTACTCAGCAGTAAAAAAAAATGACATCTTGAATTTGCAGGCAACTTATAGAACTGAAAAAAACCTTGAATGAGTTAACCAAGACTCATAAAGACAAATGTGGCACTTACTCACTCACAAGTGAATAGTAAATGTAAAGAAAAAAATTTCACCAGTGTACAATCCACAACCCCTGGGAAGCTAGGTAAGAAGGAGGAGCCTAAGAGAGACATGCATGGATGCCCCTTAGAGTAGGAAATAGAAAAGTTTCCCTGTGTAAATTAGGAATGTGGCGTTAGGGAGTTGGGAGAGGTAGTGGTGAAGGGGAAAGAGAGGCGAACATAAGGAAAAGGATAGTTGAGTCAGGGGAGGGAGAGAGGAAGAGCAAGGAAAGAGATATCTTGATAGAGGGAGCAATTATGGGATTAGAGAGAAAGCTGGTGCTAGGCAAATTTCCAGGAATCCACAAACATGACACTAGCTAAGACTCCAAGTAATAGTGGAGAGGGTGTATGAATTGGCCTTCCTCAGCAATAAGATTGATGACCACTCTAATTGTCATCATAGAACCTTCTTCCAAAAACTGATGGAGTGGATGCAGAGATCTACAGCTAAGCACTGGGCTGAGCTCATGGAGTCCAGTGGGAAAGACAGAGGAGGGATCATACAAGTAAAGGGGGTCAAGATCATGAGGGGAAACCCACAAAGGCAGCCGATCTAAGCTAGTGGGAGTTTCCTGACTCTTGGGTGACAATCAGGGAACCTGAATAGGACAGACCTAGGCCATGTGAATGTGTGTGACAATTGTGTGGCTTGGGCAGCCTGTGAGGCCACTAGCAATGGGACCAGGATTTACTCCTAGTGCATGAACTGGCTTTTTGGAGGCCATTCCTTATGGAGGGATACTTTGCTCAGACTTGGTACAGCAGAGAGTGGCTTTGTTGTGCCTCTCCTTGATATACCAGACTCTGTGGACACCCCATGGGAAGTCTTGTCTTTTCTGAGGAGTGGATTGTGTTTGGGTTAGCGGAAGGTGGAGGGAAGCAGAAGAAGGGAAGGGACGGGGAACAGTGGCTATTATGTAAAATAAAAAACTGTGAATCTTTATAGGTGTGTTGATTCTGTGATTATTATCAAAATATTCATTATGAATGTATATATATACAGAGAGATTACACCTGTAGAAGTATTAAAATCTCATGTTATATTTCACTTCTCACAATAGGGTGAAGAGATTCTCTAAGGATGTTACTTTCTATTGAATAGAGAAGATGGAATTTTATACACAGCTCACAAATGAATGAAAGAATGTTTTTAAAATACAAATCAATGCAAACTCTGAGTCTTGTTAAAGCAATCTATAATCCTTATCTGTAATGCTTTCTCCGACACACTAAGCTACCCATCAAAAATGCCAAAGCTTCACATCAAAGGACACTTAGTCCCCAAATTGCCACATTGAAAAACAAAAGAAAACATATTACCAAAGTTGCCCACCTACCATATAGAAAGAAATCAACATCTATTACTTTTAACTACTAACATTGCTATGCCAATTATTGCAAAATAAACATTATCAAGCAAAACAATATTGTATAAATCTCAGGAGAATTTGAATTTTAATAAAGAAACATGATAACTATGTTATTATGGAAAACTGTATTTGATCACTAGATTAAAATATTTATTAAAGAAAATTGAATTTGTTTAATTAAGCTGCTAATAAAACCAACATTTCTGTGATAATTAAAATAGAAATTTGAAGGGAACAATTGCTGATGCTGTGGTTAAGAACATTTACCAATTATCTGCTACACTAGAATTAAAATCATTATAATAGACCAATTGTCTGCTACACTAAAATTAAAATCATTATAATAGACCAATTGGTAAAATGAAACTTTCCAACAAGTAGCAAGGCCTCTTAAAATATTTCTATCATAAAATATGTCATATGTGTTTTACTTAATTTTAAGGTCTATAATTGTTTCTTTAAATTTTTGAAATGTTTTTAAAATTTTGTATAATACCAGTCAAATATATCTTTATACATATTATATGTGTATATATTTATACATATATTACACATATATATATATGTGTGTGTCCCATACTCTGTTATTTTAGTATTGTTTGTATATATGTTTGTGTTAATTCTGTAATAACATTTTCTAAATATATGTACATAATTATGTATATATACAAATACATGTGTATGACATTGAACAATATAGTCCATTTTCAGGTTAAAGGTGTTTAAGTTTTATTGTTGTCCTTGAGACAGAAACCTAATAATTTCATAATTTTTAATATATAGTGACATTAAGTTTTTTATTATTGACATTTGCTTTCTGTTAAGACACTTTGGGCTCATGACAATTCTCTGACTAATAAGGTAGGCGTCTGTCCTGTAATGCTAGCTATCACACAAGGATGATGACATGTGGAGTTATTTTATGACAGGCAATAAGAAACCTAGCATCTGTCCAGAAGAGGGTAACCAGTTGAATTTTCACAAATATATGTAGTTTAACAACTGGCAGACTTCAGTATGGATGCCATTTGGTGTATTTCCTAAGAGGTGAAAATTCCCAGAGTGTGCTGTATTCAGCTACATATTCAATAATCCAGATGCATAGCACAAAAATCTAAGATTAGCATCCAAAATAAATTTTCCAATAATTACTGGTCATATGTAAGTTATTGAAAATTAAAGAAAATTGGGGCATCCCCTTTTTTATTTCCATGGGTTGGGATGTGAGTTTCAAACACTCAGTAATAGACAGTAATGGAAGAAAAGAGGTGTGGTTTGAAGTGGGAGGAGTTCTATGGCAAATGAAGAGGAAATCTGTCCTGAAATGAGAGCTATCACACAGCAACAATGACATCAGGAGTTGTTTTCCAACAGGCAATGGTAACACAATGTATGCCCAGATGATAGTAATCAAAAGAGAACAAAACTTTAAAAATATGCCAAAAGATCAAAGAAAAGATTCTCAGAAGAATATTAAACAAACTTTAAGTATTTGGGGTGTATATTTCATATATATTTTTATTTTGGATAATTACATATGTATTGTGAAATTTAACACTTTGTGGCATTTAATATTTACATTGTATTCTAATATATATATGTGTGTGTGTTAGAGAGTATGCGTGTATATATAATTATATATATGTGATATAGTGTAGTTATATATTATACATGTAATATATAATATAAGCACAATATGAAATACTCATTTCATGCTCAAGATTGGTGACTTCAAACTTTTAAATACCAAACACTGAGAAAAATAACATAAAATATAAGTAATCATATTTAGAAATTAGTAAAGAGAGAGATATTTCTGCAGTTACAATTAAAGAGAAAAGATGACTCTGATATGGATGTTCAAAACTATCATGTGTGGCCACCAAGATGGTTCAGTGGGTAAAGGCACTTGCTCTAACGGATAATGCCTTGATTTCCATCTCTGCAATCTATATGGTGAAAGAAGAGAATTAACTCCTACAAGTTGTCTTCTTGCTTCACCACAATACATTTATATTAGCCTGTATTTATTAATAACACCTACTTATAACACAGCAAAGGAAACTAGATACTGATGCCATGTATGGCTAGGTGTTTTTAAAAGCTTAAGTTTCTAAATGTTTCTAAAAACTTTTCTAAGTATAATCTATTCTTCTGAGGTCATACCCATCTTTCCTAAATCATTTACTCCCTACTAAGATCTAACACCACCTCCTTCTCTATGAACATGAAGAGATTATATAAGCTTCTAGATTTTGAAGATTTTTTTGCACTTAAAATTGTTTTCTGTTATTTTATTTACATAATTCATTTGAATAATTTCTCTCCTGCTACCATGTCTGTTAGTTAATTGTATAGATTCAGCCATTAAAATCCTTGAAGAGTAGAATCATATCTCTTTTGTAGTAACAATACTCTTAAAAATCAAGGATCTATTTATTTACTTATTTATTAAAAATTACTATTTCCGCCCCTCCTCCCATTTCCCTCCCACTCCCCCCACTCCCTCTCCCCCTGCCTCTCCAGTCCTAAGAGCACTCAGGGTTTCCTGCCCTGAGGGAAGTCCAAGGTCCTCCCCCCTCCATCCAGGTTTAGGAAGGTGAACATCCAAACAGA
>LOEQ01001930.1:128870-164650 GCA_001685075.1 Bramus lutescens
GTGTTTTCTATTTCCATCCATTTGCAAGCAAAATTCAAGATGTCATTGTTTTTATCACTGAGCAGTACTTTAATGCATAAATATTCCACACTTTCTTTATCCATTCTTCCATTGAGGGGCATCTGGTTTGTTTCCAGGTTCTGTTTATTACAAATAATGCTGCTATGAACATAGTTGAACAAATGCCTTTGTAGTATGATACGGGACTCTTCACAGTGTTTACGGCAGCATCTCTGACTCTTTTGGTCTTCTCATGTGACCCTTTCTTCCTGCCAGATTTTCTAGTCCAGCCTTGATGTAAGAGCTCATTTCCAATCGTTTTGTATCTTGTATACCATGCCTCATGTCACTGGGAAGCTTGCTCTTCTCTGAAGGGAATTGGAAGAGCAGTGGATCTAGGAAAGGAAAGAAGTGTGGCTGTTACTGGGAGGAGGAAGGGATAGGAGGCAATTGTTGGGATGTATTGTATAAGAGAAGTCCTAAAAAAGATCTGAGTATATGGAAAGCACCATCCCAAAGTGGCAGTGTTGTTGATCAGACAGGACAGCTTCTGTACTTATTTGATTTTAAGAGCACTTTCTGTAGGACCATGGAAGGTAACAACTGTTCCTCAATGAGCTGACTTGTTGAGGCACATGTTTAGTTTTGTTCACAAACAGAAAGTCACTAAAAGCTACAGAAACCCTATACTAATCGAGCACAATTTCAAGAAGGTAGTGAAAAAAGGAGATGCTCCTAAATCAACCAAAACTAGTTGACCCTGCTATTTTATTTTTTAGCTTGAAACCACCATGATTACCATAACAAGGAAGAAACTGACAGAATTTAATAACATCTGATGAACTAATGGAAAATATATGTATTGAATATAATAAATTAAAATCTAGGTCAGTTTCTGGACCTGATTGCTTAAATTAATAAAATAAATAAATAATTGTGATCCTTATTTAAAAAAAAAACTGTACACTAGACACATGTGGGATGCTATAATCAGTGGTATGTAGTACAGTTTTGTTATATTTCATTGCATTTAGTATTGATCATACGTGTTTCTATTTGTGGACACACAGATATCATGGCACACCTATGGAAGTCAGAGGAAATTTTTCAGGACTTGGTTGTCTCATTCCTCGATGTAAGTCCTAGCAATCAACTCAAGTCATCAGGCCTGTATGTACAGGTTAAGTCATGTTTTCAATGTTGTAAGAACATTTTCATATTACCTTTCATTCAAATAATATATCTAATCTGTTTTTTCATGTCATTAAAAATAGTGTATTTTATGCTCATAGATTGCTGTCATGTTCAGTCATCACCAGAGAGACTTCTTCTGGCAGCAGACGGAAGAAGATACAGAGAGCCACAGCCAGACATAATGCAAATAGAGATTCTAAATTGGAAGTTTTCATTGAGTCCCTCCCCTCTGAGCTTGGAGAACTCTATAAAAGGAGGAAACATTGTAGGAGTCAGAGGGGATGGAGGATACCAGGAGAACATGGGCCACTGAATCAACTACGCAGGGCTCATGAGCTCACATGGACTCACTGAGACTGAAATGGCAAGCATGGGGCCTGTATGTGTCTCCACAAGGTCCTCTGTGCTTATGTTATGGCTGCTAGGTTGGTGTTTCTGTGGGACTCTTAAGAGAGGAAGTGACTGTATCGCAGCTCTTTTGCCTGCTCTTGAGACTCTTTTCATCCTATTGGGTGTCTTGTCGAGCCTCAATATGAGGGCTTACACCTTATCTTATCGTATCTTATTTTGTCCTCTTTGGCTGTTGTGTCATGGAGACTTGCTCGTTTCTGAAGAAGGAAAGGAAAGGGTCAATCTGGGGAAGAAGTGAGGTGGGGGTAACTAGAAGGAGTAAATGGAAGGGCAACTATAATTAGGATGTATCAATGAGAGAAGCCTATTTTGAATTTAAATATAAAATAATAATAACACATTTATAACGTGGGTTTACTAACAATCCAAAAGTATATGATGCAGCAATAAATATTAAAATTCTTTGGATAGAAGAATGTTTGTACAAAGTTGTTATATGATGAAGGTGTTAAGAGGAGGAAGGAAAGAGATGGGACAGATGATTAGTTTCTCAAGAAACTAATACATGCATGGACCATTTTCTGAAGGTTTTCAGTGGTTTTGCATTTGATTTCTCAAGATATTCCACAGCTTTCCTTTGTTCTGGTTGGAATACAGTTTTTAGGTACAGCAGCATCTTGAGATCTCTTACAGTTTTTTTATACCACAGATACAGACACTCTTATGTCATGATGTCTTGATGAAGTCTTACCTCATGATGTACAAGACAAATGTCAAGAGGAAATCTTCACATAGCTTTAACTATGCTCTAGCAATGAATCGCCTCTTTCTGATAGACCAGATTGATTAAACCAATTTGATAATCTCAAAGTGAATTCTTCTTCAGCCTACAATGGCCTTATTCAGCAAGGGTTTTACATTATCTGGAAAGTGACTCACAGACAGATCCTTGAATTTCCTTTAATTTGTTCCTTTTCTTTCAAATATCAGAACTTAACACTGCCTGTTATGTCTTCAAGTATGTATTTCATATTTTTCCCAGTTCTATAGTTTTAATGATGCAAATAAAATTATTTCAGTCCATGTTTAATAACAACAAATAAAAGTTTCTACATCATAACTAGAACTTAAAAAATCATCTACAAATTGTTTGTTAACCATTAAGTTAATATTACTACATTGGCAGACTTTTAACATTTTTAACAAACAAACCATGACTTCCATGAATCTATCCTAACTAGTTGTCTAGATAGAAGAGTCAATGTGTAAGTTGGTGACTATATGCTGTTTGGAGGCAGTACAAATTGTAAAATACTTTGGAAATATCAATACTTGATCTTACCATGGTCATCACTTGGTATGCTTAATAAAGAATTTTCAGGTGTTCTGGTACTTCCTAGGGAAATAATTAGTGTATATCATGAAAGATATGCAGGAAAAACATTGTAATGATGTTAATGGAAATGGCCCACAACAGAAAGATGGGCAGATAACTTCTGTTAGCATCCTTCTCACACTACATCTAGAAAGTACAAAATGTGGGGTAATTTCAAAGAAGCTATATGGAACAGTGATAGAGATTTAGATTGAAATCAATAGTTTTATGAAATGTCTAATTGCTAATTATATGGTGATAGTCTCTGGTATTTCAAAAATAACTTATGAGTGATAAAAGCAAGGCTCAAATTAAATCTAAACTTTTAAATAAACTTGTCTACAATGTAGGTACAAACTACGATAAAAAAAATACAGCCTAGGAAACTGTAGACATTGCTGAATAGTTCTCTGGTTACAGTGGTTTGAAAGAGAAATGATCCCCAGACACTTATGCACTTGAAAGTTTGGTGCCCAGTTAGTATCTTTGCTGGAAGGAATCACAGAATTTTCAAGAGGTAGAATTTTGTTTTAGAAGTGCATCAATAAGGACAGGCTGTGAGGATTTATAATATCACTGGACTAGTTCTGACTCTGCTTCCTGGGTGTGGATGGAAATGCCACAGTCAACTTTTGCTCTTGCTGCCTTGCCGAGTCTTTGCTGTCATGACAGATGCTCTCTTCTGGGGCATTCAAACTGATTTTAGTCATCGTATCTTACCATATCAGTAGAGAAGTAACTAATACAGAAACTGGTACCAGAAATATGGTGCTGTGTTCTGTAAAGAACCCTGCTGTATTATTTTTTTCTTTTCTGAGAAAAGCAGAAGACTTTGGAACCATGAACAAAAAACGGGGGTGGGATATATAGCTTAGGGGACCATTCTGGTAGGAACCTGAAAAGACAATAGTACTAAGACTAATGCAGACTGTGGAGGCCCAGCCCGTGAGGTTCCACAAGGGGGCAAGGACTAAATGACCCATGGGGCTAGAGACCACTCATATTTTATTTTGGCACATTATTTGACTGCTATTATTCCCGTGTCCTGTGAATTTGTCTGAGGCTCAATTTTAGTGCGAGGAACTAATTTCTCAGTAGGGAAAGTTTCAAGAACAAGTAATAGTGATTCCGATTGGTATTATGTTGGTCAATAGTCAAAGAGGGCAAAATGTGGGGCAGAAGTTTTAAAAGGAAATGTGTAGTGTGGCAAGAAAAAGAACACTAGGAAGCTTAATATTGCAGCCAAGTCCTGTGCAGAAAAGAGACAGTAGCTGTTACCAAGATGGTTGCCATTAAAGGCAAACTTGTTTATCTCAGCGAAGGCTAACAAAAGGCGTCAGACCCTATCCAGCTAAATCTCCAATTTAAAGAGCATCAGGGGTTTGGTATTTCTAGAAGTAAGTGCATACAAAAGCTGAATCAGCTGTGGTTCAAGCAAGCCGGCATACTCTTTGTTGGCAGCGGAAACTGGCAAAGTAGAACACATTGTATTTAAGCAGTACTTTTCCACCTTCCTAATGCTGAGACCCTTTAATAGGCTTTCTCATGTTGTGGCCACCCAACCCCAAAACTATTCTTATTGCCCCTTCATAAATGGAATTTTGCTACTATTATGAACCGCAATGTGAATATTTTTGGAGACAGAGGTTTACCTAAGGGGCCCTACCCCCAGGTTGTGGAACACTGGACAAGAGACTAGAGAGAGGTGAGATGAGGAGGTCATGGATCCTTAATGTTTTCCTAAAGCCACTGAATCCAGGCAGCAGAATGTAGCTTGGGATCACTGCAAGAAAGCCATAAGAGACCACTGTGTGAAACTGTGAAGGAAAACTTTGGTTGTGGCAGAAACCTCAAGATCCAGGAGATGCCAGCACTGTGGGACATCTGCAAACAGAGAGCAGAACTATTCTGAGGGATAGGATAGCAGGCAATAAAGCTGGAGGAGTCAAGCTACCTAAACCTTTAACACAAGCCCAAAATATTTCACATGGAGCTACAAGATTTGGTATCTGCCCTGTATTACTTCAGTCCTGTTTGGATCAATATTTCCTCACTGTGTGCCGATCACACGGAAGCCACATTTTAGAGAATATTTTTAGTCTCATTTTTAAGGTTATACTAGTTACAAATGAGGAATATGCCAATGTATTAGTTACTTTACTATTGCTCTAAGAAAACATGGTTACCAAAAGCAGAAAAATTTATTTCCCCATACAGTTTTGAGACTAAAACCATGAAGGCAGCATCATAATGGGAATTAGGAGCTAAGTGATCATATTTACATTCACACACAGGAAACAAAGTCAGAAACAAGTCTGTGGCAAGGTGAAAAACACTCAAAGCCCCTCCCCATCCAGTAGTATGCTTCTTGCAGCTGATTGTACCTCCCAAAGGCTCCACATCATCCATAAACTATCTCTCCAACTGAGGACCACATTTTCAAACATATGAGCCTATGGGGGATATTTCTCACTTAAACCACCACATCCCACACCTGACCCCCATAGGCTCATGGACATCTTAGGATGCCAAATGCATTTAATTTAACTTCCAAAGTCTCCAAAATTGTTAATACTCTCAAAAGGGCAAAGTCCAAAGTCTCTTTTGAGACTAAAAATATTCTCTAAAATGTGGCTTCCATGTGAATTTCCGATAAACTACCTGGGTTCAACAAATAATGGCATAGAATAAACATTCCTGCTCTAAAAATCAAGGATCGGCACACAGTGAGGAAATATTGATCCAAACAGGACTGAAGTAGTACAGGGCAGATACCAAATCTTGTAGCTCCATGAGAAATATTTTTCTGAACAAGGGTAAATTCCATTGACTTGTTAGTACTGACGGGATGATATAACCCTCTGCTCTGAGACAAGTGCATGACTTGACTCATGCCCATAGAACAAACCAATGGGGAATGTAACAGGACCCCAGAATTTAGGAATACAGACACCATGTTATAGACACCATATGACCTTAAAACCTAACACATAGACACAAACACATTTCAAACAAAAACAAAGACCCAGTCCATAGTTTCAGAAAAATTTCCAAATCACAATTTCCTAAGTGCGCTGACCTTGCCTTTTAGCCTCTGTAGCTCCATTTCTTTCCAACTGAAGTATATCAACCAGGATGCAGATTCTTCAATCTAGCTTATCTTCATTTCTGTATTGTTTTCACACTTTTTAAAACGTTTATTTAGGGTGTCATATACAAGTACAGAATCTACATTGTTACTACCCCTTCCTTACCTCTTGAAGTCCTCCTGTGTCCCCCATCTCCTAACTACATTTGTTAACTCTTCATCTGAAATTATTGCTACATATACATATATAAGAAATATATAGAAAGTATTAAATATGTCCCACACATATATAGATATAAATATATATTTATAAATATTATTCATTAATTTATATATTACTGAATCCATTTAGCAATTGAGCATTGCTTGTATGTACTGTGTCTAGACCTCACAACTTGGAGTTGGCAACCTCTGTGCAAGCTGTTCCTGGAGCAAAGTGATTCTCCCTGTCTTAGTAGTCATGAACCATTTGTCGACATTCATCATCTAGGGATAGACCATTATGAGATTTGTCCCATTCACATTGGCATGTTAACTGGTGCTGTTTTATCTTACAAAATATGGTTGCTCAGGCACGCATATTTTGGTGAGCTCAGTGGTGTATTTTTCTAGTCATGTCTGGGGACACACTCTAGGTACTAATATCCTGTCTCCCCTTCTTTAAAAAGATTTCTGCCTTTTCCTCATTGCATTTCTTGTGGTGGATTTAATGAGAACATCCTATAGGAAACATGTTTGAATGCCTGGTCAGTAAATGGAACTGTTTGGATAGGAGGTTTGACCTCATTGGAGGAGTTGTGGCCTTGATGGAAGATGTGTGCCACTATGAGTGGGCTTTGAAGCTTCACAAGCCCACACTATACCTAGTCTCTTTCCCTCTCCCTGTAACTTACTGCTCAGACATGAATTCCCAGCTATGGTTCCAGGTCCTGCCTGCCTGCTTATGTCTATGCTTCCAGCCATTATGGTCATGGACTAACTTCCTGAAGCTGTAAGTACACCCCCCACACACTAAATATTTTATTTTATAAGGTCTGCCTTGGTCATATCTTCTCTTCAAAAAATTATAACTGAGACAGGATCTCAACCTTCCTAATGCTGCGACACTTGAATACAGTTTCTCATCTTGTGGTGACCTCAACCATAGGATTATTTTGTCACTTCTTCAAAACTGCAATGTTGCTACTGTTATGAACTGTAATGCAAACACGTAATTTGCAGGAAATCTGATATGCAACTCTTGGGGGTGTGGCCCGCAGGTTGAGAATCACTGAACTATGATAGTTCCAAAATCTTAGATGTGGGTTTGCATCCATGAACACTTATTCCCTGCTTTGATGGTGGTGTGAGTTATGCTTATTTATAGTTATAAACAGGATTTAGAAGACTTGAGGGAGATGAAAATGTGATCAAGATATAATGTGTCTTATTTTTTTAGTAAATAAAATACTAAGATTTAGAATGCAGTTACAAAATTATTTTCATTTAGGGAAATGGAACCTAGGGGTTTTCCTATACAGTCTAATGACCCCTCCTGCCTTGAGTAGACAGCTAAAATCTCCAGATGTTCAAAACAACATTTTAGAATACTCAGTATCCTGACCATAAATTTGCTTTAATTTTAAATAAGATTATTTCCTCAAAAGATTCATTGTGTGTGCTAACACATGCTTTCCCCAAAATAATGCTATGTTCTAAAATAATTTCTGAAAAGGGAAGCAGTTCCCAACTTCATCTGGCTTACTTAATTGTATCAGCAGCTGCAGACCAAAGGGCTCTTGTTATCAGTCTAGTAGCATAGAAAACCCTGCTGCAAAAAGCCCCTGCTTTTCAGCTGCATCCAGTAAGTGAAATGATACCAGTCACAATCCTATCTCCATATATGAAGGAGACAATGAGTTTGCTATTAATGTCTTTGTTACATCTTACTCTTAAAGGGACTCTATGAATAGACTGGAACTTCCTGGCAAAGTAAACCCTAAACCAATTAACTCTTAACCCTCTGATTCTGCATCCAGCAATAAAACGAAGGTGGAAAACAGCTGAATTGCATCAGAATGCTCATAAACCATCAGAGTTATACATAGGAATTCCAGAGGGGAATAGAAAGAACCGTGTGGGAAGGAAAGGCAGTTGCTAGCAATGGATAGAAAACTCCAGTTCTGTGAAACTGGCTGAGGAGGTTTGCTGCTAAAATTATCAATTTTTATCAATTACATGCTAGCAACTCGACGACTAGAAAGCTCAGGAAAGCTTTAGAGCAGCCCTCTAGTGCAGTTCGAATGCCATCCCAGTCTTCAGGCGTCTCTAATTTCCTCTATGTACAATCATGACGAGACTGTGAGCCAGAGCAGCTGAAGCTGAAGGAAGGCACAGGCGTGCTTTAGAGTTAAGGTTTCATTTCGTGCTTTTTTATCTATCTTCCCACAGCCTGATTTCTTTAAGTCTGTCTGACTGTTTTCAGTCGCTGGGCCTCAGGGTGTGGGTTAATTTACATAAGGGTCTGGAGAAGAAACACTTCATAAAATTTCCATGCAGAAATGGAAAGACTTCTATGAAACGCACTAGTTAAACTTGGTGATAAAGTCCTTTTTAGCAGCCATCTGCTTTAATTCTGTGACATGCAGTGTGGTTCCATTACAAAATGAAACGAAGTACCAGAGGGGATTTTTTTTTAATTGGAAAATATAAAAAGTAGACAGGTTTTTGCAAAGTTTCCTGTGAAAGATTTCTCAATATTTTACAGGAACTACTTTGCTTGCATGGAAATTCATGTTGGGTGAGTGCATGAGTATATGGGCAAGTGTTTATCGATGCCATAGCTTATCTGACATTAATGGATAGTTATTCCCATAGTTAGGATTGGAAAGAATAATTTTGTTATTATCTTCCCACTTGAAAGCATTTAGTGAATATCATGCTAAAGATGCTTGAGAACAATTGTAAAGCTTTGGGAAGCTTCATAAAGAAGCAGAACTTATTTTTGTATTTCCAGCATTTGACAATAGATTGTAAGATGTTTGCCTTTATTTGAATATCACATAATATATACATGCATCAAATCATCACATAGTAACCTATGAAATGTATAATTTTACTTGTAAATTTAAAAAATAGTTAAAATGTAGAATTAATTCAGATCTAACCAAGTTGGAACAATAACAACTACTACACCCCCTTACTATTTTCCTCTCCCTGTTCTAAGCAATAAGATATGCATAGGCAATCTGAAACTGTTTAGGCAGCTTACTTGCACATTCCATACCACCAAACTATATATTAGAATAAAAAACTTCCTAAGAGACCAGAAAAATCCATTTCAGTTGACTGGAGCCATACATTTATTTCTTTGGTGACTTACTTTGTTTAATTCTATTTTATTGTTTATGAGAATAAACTACACATGAACCAAAAGAACATTAAAGATTTTGACTGAATTTTTCCCTGAACAGCATCATGTATAAATGGTTTGTTTATATACCATGCATATGAGGCAATTCTCCAATGAGATCCAATGTAATTATTAATAATTTGTCATATATTTGAATTTAATCTTACAAATAATAAAGGCCAAAAGGGTTTTATTATGGAACATTATATTATTTAGTGTTTTTCTTTTCCTTTGCTCCTTTGGAATCATTAACTCTTTCTGGAATGATGTGATAGGCTTCAGTGCAGTCATCTGTTGGGCAAGGCTGCTTGTTCGTCTTGGCCAGAAACTGTATTCATTAAATCACTGCTCTCCCCGTTAGCACTAGATTCTTATTGGCTAACTCTTCCATATTAATTTAACTCATTTCTATCAATCTGTGTATCACCACAAAGTCATTAACTGCCAGCAAAGTTTCAGCACATCTGTCTTCAGTGGCTCCATGGCATCTCTCTAACTCTGCCTTCCTCCTCCCATGCTATAGGCCAAGGCAGTTTTTTATTCATTAACCAATAAAAGCAACATACAGACAGAAGGATGTTCCCACATCAATTTTCCTATGGTTAGTTAGCTGGCTTTAATTAGTAAATATGCTTCTAAACAGATTAGTTTATTCCAGGCACCTTATCAACAAAGACTTTTTCTTTGACCAAATTTAATTACGCTACTCTCAGCATTTTCCCTAACTAAGCCTTGAACTTGTCTTCCTAAAGTTCAACAAAGACTATTTTAAGCTGTCATATATCAGACTAATATACCGGGCATATCTGTATAAATGTTAATAGACCATATCCATGTCATCAAACAAAATATTGGAAAGAATACAAATTAAGAACACAGAAAATATTCATTTACTTTGGATGGACTGGAGTTGAAAGCAGTCATTGGTTTATTTCTTTCACGTCTTTCTTCCTTTACTTCCATTTTACTATATATAATAGTAAATGAACACAAACCAAGGAAACAGCTTCGATTAATATTTGACTACATTATCACCTTTTCTTCCTAAGGACCTCATGATGAATTTGTCAGAGTTAACAAACTGCCCACAGCAGAAAAGCTCTATTAACCACTCTGCTCTCCTGTATTTTGATAGTTGCACTTCTGTCGAGTTTAGTTCCTTTGATTTTCATTACTCTCATGAAGATAAGGAAATACCCTGTAAAGAAATCTTTTTTCCATGACAACTGCTGCCACAAAGTTCAGCAAGATCCCTTCATGATTTCTCTTTTCATGTTTGTGCAAATAGAATATTCTCGGTGGTCCCACTGCGAAATATGCTGTGGGGGAAGTTAAGCAAATTAGTAGTAATCATTTCCAAAATCATGGTCTGACTATTCAGGTTCTTTTGACAGCATGGCTATAAATATCTACCATTTCATTATCACTAATTATAAAGCTACAGGTGATCTAAGTATCTATTAATTAATTTTATACTTTATTAACACTGCTTCTATCTATTCAAACTATTTTAAATACAAAATCCCAGGTAGGTATGGAGTCCCAGGTAGGTATCCATTCACTTCCCGCCATCTGAGCTGGTATTTCCCTGTTTTTCATCATTACCTAGAGACTCATCTCTATAAACAAAGCCTGTATCCCAGGGTGACTATAACAAATTATCCAACACTGGGTTGCTGAGAAACACATAAATGTATTTTCTCAGGTCTGACAGCTAAAACTCCATATCAAAATCTTCTTATTCCTTATAAGTGTTCCAAGAAATAGACCTTCTTTACCTCTTGATTTGGGGTATTTATTTGGACTTCTTGGTGTTTTTTTCTTGTTGTTTGATGAGGTTTATTTTATTTTATTCTATTTTATTTTATTGGCATTTAAATGTATTATGACAAACCCCTAGTCTCATGATTTTCACTTTGTCTATGTTTGCTTCTGCCACTTAATTTCCCAATTTTACATCATAAGAACTTAATTTAATCTTATTACACTATGAAGACATGATTTCTAAATCAACTAAAATTCTAGGGTATTGCAGGAATTTTTAACCATTTGACTCCACTATTTTTGGTTATGATAAAGCATAACACTATGATGATGAAGGCTTAGTGAAGAAGATGTGCTCCTGCTTTGGAAAGTAAAGAAAAATAAATGAGGGAGGACAAGGGCAAATACCGTTCAGAGACCCACCCTCAGTGAGCTACTTTTTGTAGATATCCAACCTCCAGAGTTTCTACTACTTCCAAGTAATGCCATCAGCTTACTAATCCATTGCTAGATGTATGTGCTTATTATGTCACAATCCTCACTGAATGTGGTGGTGCATGCCTTTAATCCCAACAGTTGGGAGCCAAAGGCAATTGGACGTCTGAATTTGAGGCAAATTTGGCTAAACGGTGAGTTCCAGGACTGTCAGTGTTACAGAGAGTGATTGTGCCTCCCCTACCACCAAAACTAAAATGAAACAAAACAATTCTCATGATCTCAGCAAAGACTCCAGCATATTTGAATCTATCAAGTGGGAATTTAATTCTCTAACAAATAATCACTTAGGGGGTATTTCTCATGTCTAAAGCACAATATTGGCCTCTATTTGATGCAATTTTTCACATTACATATCTCTTTCACTGTATAATCCATATTTTCCAAAATATTTTGGTGCTTTGCTCCATTTCTACTAAAATTAATTCTCTTTGACTTCTAGGAAGAAAATGAACATCAGATTCTGTAGAAATCTAGGATCCTCTTGTGCAAAAATTATTGGGAAAGAAATTTTTCTATTAAGAAGGAAAGTTCACCCCACAATTCTCTACCACAGTGCAATGCACAATGACGATTGACATCAGCATCATAAGAGTCCTTGACATTCTGGCTCACTCCAAAGACTTTTGTAATTGTACCTTTGTAATTTGTACCATTTTGGAGGATACCATTTTGGAGGATTTTAATTCATTTAGAAAAACCTATTGACCATATCATCTCCCCTAAGCTTGACTTTTTAAAAGAGCCTTCCACTGGTCAGCATTACCAAGCCAGGTACTAACCTTCCAGTAGACAGTTAGGAGACACACTACAATAATAGCCAATGCTCAGAAATGTGAGAACACAGGACGTGTTTAAGCCTCCAGAATCAATTGCTTAAATTCTTCCTAAATCTTTGAAATTTCATTGAAAATGATATTTCATCTGTATTTTAATGTATTATGTATAATATGATGATAAAGCTTCTCAATATTTATATGTCTGTAATTAATTTTATTTCAAAATAGCTTAGGAATCTAGAATTATAAGTTAAGCACTTATTTTGAGGGTAATTTGATTTTTTCTGCCTTTCAGCTGTTTCTATTTCTAATTGATATTGTTCCTCAAGTCTTTTACTTATTTATTGTTCACTGATTGCTTGGTTTTTGAGACTAGGAGATCCAATGTTGGCTCAAAGTGCCTGTGTAGCCAAGAATTACCTGGAACTTCCCATTCTCCTCTCTCTACCTTCTGAGGATAAGATAAGAAGTAAGCACTACCTCAGCTAGTTAGTGTGGTCCTGCTAATTAGCCCATTGCTGTGGGACAATGATCTGTACCCTGTCACTTCTATTTTAAATAAACACTGATTGGCCAGGATCCAGGCAGAAAGTATATGTGGGGCAACCAGGAAAGAAGTAGAGGTGAGGAAATGAGAATTTTGGGAAGAGGGAAGTTTCAGCCTGCAGTCATCACCCTTAGGCAGAGGATGCAAAATGTGATTGCCTCATTGCAAAAGGTACCAAGCCACGTGGCTGCCACAGACAAGTATCATAGGCTGATATAAGTTATAAGAATTAGTTAATAAGAAGCCTGAGCTAATGGGCTAATCAGTTTATAATTAATGCAGACCTCTGTGTGAATCTTTGGGACTTAATGGCTGTAGAACTGGGCAGGACAAAAGCCTTGGTCAACAGCCCATGGCTTAATTAATACTGGACAAGCACTCCCTCAGTGATTCCTACCTCATTTATATTCTGTTTTTCAACATTCTCAAAAATATTTCAGAGAAGCATCTCAGAGAAGGGATATCAAAAATGCCACCCTTTTAATGTCATACATCTATACATTAATGCATTTTATGAAATGAAACATGAAATAACTAAAACTCTCCTAGTCCACCACCCAATTCATAATCTAAACCATTATCAATCTAGGTCAGCTTCAATGTATTTCTAACTAACTGACTTTATATCAATTGATGTCTTAGATGCAATCATCCTCAGTTTTAAATTCATCCTTGTCTGGCTTTTCTATTGGTTACTAAGCTTCTATTTTAATAGCATATATTTGTTTTAAACTATGTTATTTTGATTTTTATAATACTCTAAATACATGTAGTGTCAATCTGCTAAGATTAGAATCTCTTAGCGTGTAAATTTCTGGGCATACATTTGAGGGATTATTCAAATTAGATTGTCCTAGAGCTGGAGAGATGCCTCAGAAGTTTAGAGCATGTATTTTCCTTGCAGAGAACATGATTTTTTCCCAGAAACCACACCAAGCAGCTTGAATCACCTATAAATACAGATCCAGACATTCCAACTCTTTTTCAAGATTCTGTAGGTATCAACACTTACCTATACAATGGAATACATGTATACACATAATTAAATATACCAACACTGAAATTTTTAAATTAGTTTGTTTTATGGTTACACATGTAGTAGACTGCATCAATGAGGTAGCTTACCCTAAATAAATGTAGCTTTACTTGTGGGGCTGTATAAAAATATACAAACATATAAATAGTTTTAAAATATTTTCTGTAACTGGGCAACATTATCAGTCCCAGATGCCACAGGTTTTCAAATAAAAAGCCAAGGTCTAGAAATAGGTTACTTCTTTTAGTGTTCATAGTCAGTGGAATTCTATAGACCCTCTTACTTCATGAGTTATTGTTATTTCTATTGATGGTAAGATGCTATAGCTGAAGATAATATATATTTGAGTAATAGAATGCAGAAAAACAAAGCTGGTACAGATATAGCAGCTTCATCTTTATGTTATTACTGTGTGCTATGGATGTATGCTAACAAAAGAGAAAGGTAGATTTTGGTATAAGCCATATGTGTATCCTGAGAATCACAATAATGAAAACTGGCCTGGAATGATATAAGAGCATTCATGCAATAATTGTATGAGTGTGATGGATATAAACAACGACTTTCTGATTGGACTTAATATCCACTACACAAGACATAACTCATGCCTAACATAGATAAGGGTCCAAGAACTCAAGGTTATTTGAGTTATTGATTACATGGGAGAATCTACTATTATTATTTTTCTAAATGATATAGTATTAAACAAATTCATAGAGATTTATCATTATAAGCATAAATTAATACATCACTCAGCCCTCGCCAAAGAACCTTTTTGTTGCAGTGGATATTATTAACACAGGGGCCTACAGCTAGTCAATATACAGACTATAAGAGACTGTGCAGTGCTCTGGCTTAAACAGGGAGTCTACATGACATACCATCCTCCCAAGACTCAGGGACTATCATAGTTACTTTTCTATTCCTGGGACAAAACCTATTATAAAGGCAACTTGCAAAACTTATAAATCAAGAATTTAAAACTTCCAGTGGAAGAATTGGGACATTAACTCAATCACATAACCTTTGACCTACGGGGTGTCCTGTATATAGAATGTTCTAAGGTAAGGTTGGCACAGAGGTTGTGGGAAAGCCAATAATTGGTCTAGCCTGAGACCTGTGCCAGAAGAGCAAGACCCCCACCCCTCACACTGCATGGAGCACAAGGACCCAGATGTTGGGCAACTTCTAGTCCTGGGATATAAGCAAACATGACTGACAAAAAAAAAAGAAAGAGAGAAAGTCAATGTAATGAAACCTAATGATATTCTGCAATACTCATAGATTTATGCCTAGCTCAATTATCATCAGAGAGGCTTCAAGCAGCAACTGATGGAAACAGATACAAAGATCTACAGGCAAATATTATGCAGAGCTCCAGGAATCCTACAGAAGAGAGGCAGGAAAGATTGTAGAAGCCAGAGAGATCAAGGACACCATGAAAAAACTCATATAATCTGTAGACAGATTTTCTGCCCCACCTGGTCCCACATTTATTCAGTCTCAAAGAAACACACAGAGGCTAATATTCATTATAAACTGATTGGTCTATTAACTAAGGATTATTATTAACTACCTCTTTAACTTAAAATAATTCGTAATTCTTGTCTAGGTTAGCCATGTATCTCAAAGCAGCATTTCTACTTTTCTTTCTCCACTTCTGGGTGGCAACTAAAGACTGAACCTTTTATCTTCCCAGAACTTTCCTAGTCTGCTCATGCCACCTGTACTTCCTGCCTGGCTATTGACCAAACTGCATTTTATTGAACCAATACAAGGGACAAATCTTTACAGGGTACAACAGCATTATCTCACAACAATAATCAATTACTAAACAACTGGTAAGCCTGAATGGGACTGACCTAGGCCCTAAGCTATATGTGACAGTTGTATAGCTTGGTCTTCTTGTGAGATTTATAACACTGGGAATAGGGACTGTGGCTGACTCTTTTGCAGGCTTTTGTGACCTTATTATTCATACTGGGCTACCTTGTCCAGCCTTAATATGAGAGGTGGTACTTATTCTTATTCCAACTTGATATGGTATGTTTGGTTGATATCCATGAGAGCCTTGACATTTTATGAATAGAAACAGAGAAGGTGTGGGTGAGATGGGCAGTGGGGTGCGCTAAGGAAGAGAGGAGGGAAAGGAAACTAAGATTGGGATATAAAATAAATAAAAGAAAGGAGAGAGAGAGAGAGAGAGAGAGAGAGAGAACATTTAAATGGAAGGTTACGGTTCTAGATGATCAGAATCCATAGCTATCATGGTGAAGAGCATGGCACCAGGCAGGCAGACCTGGCCCTGAAGCAATATCTTAGAGCTTACATTCTGACCATAAATAGTAAAGAGAGGAGAGCTAACTTGGAATATTGAGGACTTTGAAACTTTAAACATTTCAAACTCCTAATGACACAGCTCTTCCAAGAAGGCCACACCCTCTAATCCTTCCCAAACTGTCACCAACTGGGGACTAAGTATTCAAATGAATGAGCCTATGGGGGCCATTCTAATTCATATTACCGCCACAAGGATTATCACAGAAAAGAGGATGCAGAATGATTTTTAAGAGACAGAGACAAAAATTCCCGTTTGTACAGCAAAATACTGTTTTCTAGACAAAATGGGTCTGTTGAAAATATGGACTCAGAGCAGCTGTGACAAAATTCACAAAATCTGTGAAAGACAAAGCTAAACAGACTCTCTTTTAAAGGGAGAAGGTGATCAAGAAACCCCACCCATAGCGGAAGAGTCATTATTGGAAATTGATAACTCTTTGGAAAAGAGCAACAAGATTTTTTTTCTGGAATACACACCCCATCCCACCCCAGAGGTTATGTGTTCCAATAGATGGCCCTGCAACCATTCACATATTGGCAGCATTAAGTGGATGCTGTAGATTTCAAAGAGAGAGGAAGAACATATGAAACTGACTATAATGGTGGGGATGAGAATAGGAAAAAACACTGGAAAGGAAGGGATGGTGGGTGCATTTGGTCAACATGTCTTGTATACATGTGTGAATTCTCAATCAATAAAGAAAATAAAAATGAAGGAAAGTTAGCTAGATGTGAATGCGACTACTGATATACTATGACTAGCTACTTCCCATTCCTGAATCTGTCATGGAAGTTGACAAGGTGTACCATCATGATGTACTATAACATCAAACTGCAAGTTAGAAGAAATTCTTCCTCTTTAAGTTGCTTTTTTCATGTTTCTGTCATAACAGTTGAGCAGTATCTAATACAATGCACTTTCTTCAGAGTGACAGAGGAGTTTGCTTAGCCTCATCACATTTTCTGGTTTTTGATATTATTCATATGGATGCTACACCAACTTTCATACATATTTCTTAGGGTAGGATATTTAGAATACAGAAGTTCTCGTAGTCAAATTTTTCTCTAGTTTATGTTAACAGTGAAATTACCTGATATTAGTTTGTATATATATTATGTATTTTTCTGTTTGTTTGAGATAACATTGATCAAATTTACATTGCCTTGGGACTTGAGTCAGCTGTCACTGATTTATATACAATTTATATGCAATTAAATGCATTCAACATTGCATTGACTTCTACTTATATGAAATAAAATTAATGAAGTTAAGTATGTTATGAGTTCATTAATTGTCTTCTGTGAGATGATTCTTCATGTCTTTTAATAACAGTTCTTCATTTTTCCCTATTACTTTATGAGCTTCTTATATTTTTGTATTTTTAATTGGATTCATCATAGATACTTTTTCTGACCTAAGTTCATGGCTTAAGTTTTCAATCTCTATGAAGCCCTACAATAATTTAATTTCACTTTAAATCTCTTTGTTCTAGTTTGAATTCAGCTTCTGTGATAAAACACTCTTACCAAAAGGACGTTAGGGAAAGAAAATGTTTATTTTAGATGATGTCTATAGTCCATTAAGGAGAGAAGTCAGGAAATGACTCAAGCAGTAATTGGAAGCAAAAACTTCCATATACTTGAATGAATACTGGCTGTTCATTTGCTTTCCCAGGGTCCAGCTCAGTTAGTTTTCTTATATAACCCAGTGTTCCTACACAAGAAATGGTGTCACTCACAGTGAGACTGGTCCTTTCACAACAATTGATGTTCAGGCTAATGTTGAGGGAGGGACGTTTGTTGGTTTCCAACTGCTCATCACAAAATAATCACACAGAAATATATTATTTAACTCACTACTTGGCCCATTAGCTCTAACTTCTTATTAGCTAACTCTTACATCTTTATTTAACCCATCTCTATTAATCTGTGCATCACCACCAGGTCGTGGCCTACCAGCAAAGTTTCAGCAATCTGTCTCCAGTGGCAGCTTCATGGCTTCTCTCTGACTCCATATCCTTTCTCCCAGCATTCAGTTTATCTTTCCCCACTTACTTAAGTCTGCCCTCTCAGCAGGCCAAGGCAGTTTCTTTGTTAACCAATGGTATTCACAGCATACAGAGGGGAATCCCAAATCAGGCAAATCCTCCAAAGTCATGCTCACAGTTATTTTGTTTTAGGCAATTCTAAAATAGTGGCTTCTCTTCTCCCACATTACTAAGCTGAGTCAAATTGGAAATTAAAGCTAAATAATGTAGTATTCTACTTTCTCCCCCCTCATTACCATCTTTGTGGGTATTATATTCTTATTTATTTTGAAATAAGATATTTATTCTTATTCTCTTTATATTTATATGACTTGTGGCACACATTATTTTGCTTGAAGGGTAATTTGATCTATTCACTTTTATACCTTTACTTTTCTGTATCAGTATTTAAAAATTAGTCAATGAGGTTGCCTGTAACTTTATGGTATATAGGCTGAAGATCTTATCAATACTTTGTGTTTATTCAGCAGTGCAACTACAGACCATAGTGTTTGTTATCAAGAGTTCATTGACTAATTTCCCAGTCTAAGGAATTACCATTCTGTAAGCTAAAGATACTTCTCCTGTAATGCAGTCTATTGAGTAGAAGATAGCATCTGGTCCTATATAAAGGATACCATGGAAATCACAGCAATGGAACAAAGTCAATATGATCTGCATGGTGTCTGTTGACATGAATAATAAAATCTATTCTTTCT
The DNA here is from genome assembly GCA_001685075.1 of Bramus lutescens. Lineage (NCBI taxonomy): Eukaryota > Metazoa > Chordata > Mammalia > Rodentia > Cricetidae > Bramus > Bramus lutescens. The sequence goes on from LOEQ01001930.1 coordinate 147,977, forward strand.
CAAATATCATGTAATTTACATCTTGTAAATAGGGTAAAGTATCAGATATTTAGAAACTCTCGATACACTAAATCCAGTATTATATGACTGAGAAATTACCTTTCCCAGTATTAAGCCACTTATTTTAAGTTCTTTTTTGTGTTATTTCTGAAAACTTGGTGAAAGCTTATATAGAGTAGCATTAAATACTGTTTTGAGTCTGTGTTTTGTAGAAGTTAATTTTTTGGCTTCTTATAGTGGTTACAGTCTTCAGTATAGTGTTAAAGAAGAATGGGGTAATAGAAACATTCAATCTTCACAATTCTAATGAAATGTATCTAACACATCTCCATTATTAGCAATGTACACTTATATCTTGGGATATAGATGTCAGTAACCAAAATATATTTTTATTTTAATTAAGATATTTTTATGATGAAAAGGCATTGAAGTTTATCAAAATTTTTATAAATTATCATTGAGAGGATTATTTATGCCTTTTCTTTTAATATGTTACATATATTCTAATATTAAATGACGTGTGCTTCAGAAGACAAAGCAAAATAGGTCATCTTGTGCTATCATTTTTGTACATCAATGGATTTGTTTTGTTAATAATTTGTGTGTATTATTTCGTAAATATTCATGAATATAATTTCCTTGCACATAATTGTTTATTTAGCTACCTCTTGCAGAATAATTATAGCTTCACATACAAGAACCATATCTCATTTATTTTTATATCTTTAATCCTAAGTAAAACACCTGACACATATATTGTACTAATTAATGTTTCTGAACGGATGTACAATTGGGTAATCGTATTTTAACATGTAAATGGGCCTATAGGTAGGTTTTATGTATTCTCAACTTTCAGGGAAATATTTCGCACCATTCGTTCTTAGTGTAGATGTACTCTATGAAAAAAGACTCATAAACAGGATTCTTTTTATATTGCAGCAGCAGCATACATCTAAAGTTCGGCCTCCAAATGCCATTTCTACACTACCAGCCAAAATCAATCACTATTCCCTTATGCCTGGACTAAAATAAGTTTCTTCTGATTTTCTTTATTCTATACATCAGATGCCTCATTTATCTATCATACAGAAATCAGAATAATTTCTCCTTGCCTAAGTCCTTCTATTGTGTTCAACTAGGATTTGTAGAGACATTTGCAATGCTCACCTTGATTTCTAGGTCCTTATACATCTTGCCTAATTCTTCTATCTCTTCTCACGCCTATATTTCCTTTGTCATTCTCCTAAGGCTCACTTACTTCCTTTCATTTTGAGCATCCTCAGGTAGTCTACTTCAGCATTCTACTCACCACTCTTCACTTTGTTGAAAGACTAATATTCTAAATCTGTATTCTTTAGGTTCTTATATGCAAATTATAATTCTTTGTTTTAATTATTATATTTGATATTTATATATCTAATTATTTAGGGATCTTTCTGTTTATATCACAGTATGAATGTGTAATTCCTATCTAATTTGTTTAACAAGCATAGTAAGTTCATGTTTTAATGCTTTGAATGTTTAGAATCTTGTTACATTTTTATAAAAAAAGAAAAAATTCATATAATGTATCACAAGAATGTTCATAAGATTTGTTCCAGTAATTCCATCTTTAGAACAGCATACTAGATAAATAATGGGAATAGTCTTTAGAAGTTCATTTGTCATCACTGTTTTTTTAAAATAGCATACTGTAAAATTGCATTAAAATATTTTTGTATGTAATAATAGATTTTTTTCTGGTCTTAAGCTTCACCAAAGAAGCTTCCTTTGGTAGTGGGTAGTGAGTAATGGTTAATACAGTGACTCATTATTTAGAGGCCATGAGAAATATAGTAGGTTATAACGAGTTTTAAACAGGTCAACCTACCAGATGAGTAACTCTTGGATAGGAAGCCCTGCCTGAAAAGGCCGTGACTGGCTGAGGAAAACAATTGCTCATGTCTATAATTTCTCTCGAGTCACTTTTTATCTTCCCTAAGAACTTTATTCCTTTCCTCAGAATAGCTTTTGATTTTTTCCCACTACTTGTGTGTTTATCTCATGAGAATATTCCATCTTATGGTCATATGTATCTATGATGGTTAGGAAGATGACTTTTTATTTGGGTATGTAGTTTTGTTATATAGAATATATTCTGAGACATACTTCATAATTGGATCTGTTTGTTCAATGTAGACTGTGGGTGCTTAGTAGCCTGCTTTGCTTCTTTTTACTCTGGCTGATATCAAAAAATAATATTTTCTCATTAGTCTAACACAAACTACACACAATTATATCCCTTTTACCTCAGAACAACTTCAAACTAGACTAAAGACTTTTTGTAACTAGATCATAAGTTTAAAACCTTACAGCTATGTTCAAGGTCAGAGTAACATATGTCCAATCAAGGTTACTAAGTAAAGATCATCAATTCTTCACTTGTCAGTCTTCTAACAATGGATCTGTGTCTCAAAGTTGTCACTGGGCACTGTGCACTGCCCCTGTCTGGTTGCGGTCTTGCTCCTATGGCCTGGGAACCTTGTGTGGCCATGGTAAATGGCTCATCTTCTTATTGCTTGCTCTAGGAATGTGCTTTTGACTAATGAGAAGGTAGTTCTTGTAATTTCTTCAAGGCTCCTGAAAGAGAAGAGTTTTTAGAATAGAAGAAGCTAGAACAAACTAGGAAAATTAGGATAGAAACAGAACAATAAAACTGGCATAAAAAAGTACATATTGAGAGATTCATTCTCTTCAGATCCCAAGTCCATTCTCTCTGAATGCTACAAGGGAGATGAGGCTGATTCTCCATAGCCCTTGATAACACGTAACTGATCAATGCAGTTAGTATAAATTAAATAACAGAGTATTTAGTTGTGGATGGGTCATTTATATCAACCTCCTACTACCACACAAATTTCTAGAAACTTCCACGAAGAAGCAAAATGAATGTAAGAGTGGATGGGTCATTTATATCAACTTCCTACTACTACAAAAGTTTCTAGAAACTTCAACTAAGAAGCAAAATGAATGTAAAAACTGGTTGGTTGAGAGGAGAGTTATGAAATGCTGATTTTTAGAAAGTATCTATTTATTGCATTCATTAACTCACAGAAACTATAGTTATGTGTATGACCTAGCCATTCAGAATTCATGGAAAGATGGCTCATGAGGCCCCTGAGACTTCATCTCTGATGAGGGAGCTATTGGTGTGGGGTACTGGTGATGGCTGTCACTCTGCCTTGACTAAGTGGCCACTGGCAGGTTGTTGATTTGATGGATAGCTAAATACCCATGCACATGTAGGGAGAACAAATTGAATATAGGAGGTTATTAAAAACAATAATAGGGGACGTTAAGTTTAGAGTGGGGTGGGTTGGAGTGCTGCAAGGGTAGTGGTAAATAAATATGATCAATATACACTATGTAAACCTATGTAATTTTCAAAAATAAAATAATTATTTACAAAATAACATTTTATAATATTATTGAAGTTTTATAATAATTATCTGTAAGTAACATTCAAAAGTCAAAGAAATGAGCAGATGAAAGCTCTAATAAGAGACATTATAAACAGTGTATCCACAGCACAGGTGTTAATAAGGAAATGTATTCACACAATAGAAACGTACCAGCTGCCTCTCCTATACTAGGCTTTATTGCCATCAGACATCCTTATTAATAACAGGCAGAATACAAAGAAAGGTATGTGTGAATGTATGTATGGATTTGGAGAGGAAACCTCAGTTTGAAGATGAATTATGTGAGTTTAAGGAAAGCATAATTTTGTCATTCAATTTGTTCCTTGTGTCATAAAAGGTAATGCTATATGGTTAAACTCAAAATTTATGCTCTTTTACTAATAATCTGAAGTTTCTATTTCAGATTCTTATAGAATACATTGAAAACAGTTAGGAAACACAAGAGAGATAATGGTGCATGGCCATGGATGTGACATAGTTTCCTTTGTTACAAAAGAAAGTGTAAGATCAGGTATCAACTTGGACAGAAAAATGCCCTAAAGAAAAATCATTTTTTTCACCACCTGAGTTCCTGCTGACTCAGTTCTCAAATGTGGGTGACTGTATGGGCAGCTATTCTCGCTGGGTTAGTAAGCTTCCCATTATTGTAATAAAGTACCTGATTTAAAAAGGAGTTTATTTTGGCTCATGGTCTTCACGGTTACCTAAAGGGATCTTGGATTTTCAGACCTTTAATATGTCATTTCAAATTTATAGAGGGATTTTTTTATTACAACTAAGAGATAAGAAGAAGCCAGGAAGTGGCCAAGATCCTAATGTCCTCAAGGATATCTCCATGACCTCAAGGACCAGAAAAGTTTATATTTGTTTCCATTCTGTGTGCATTCCCACACAGGAAGGCATGATGTTGTCACACTGGAGTACTGCCCAATCAAACTGAACACACACAGGCACTAACAAATGAAGAATCTCGCAATTTTTTGAATACTTTACAGTTTGGTGTTAGGATGTTGCATAGCAGTCCTGGGCCACATGCAGCCTGAAGTTGTACACACCTTTATATTTCTGCCAGCTTAAAAATGGTGCCATTAATGAGAGTCAAAACTTTAACACAAGAGCCTTTATAGCAATGCAAGTTATAGTAAATACAACAAGCTGCCTGTTTCCAAAATGCTTTATAAATTACTGTTTAAAAATAATACATATCCATTTTCCTTGCCCAGACCACCAAAGCCTTCCTTCTGTGTTAAATATATTCATTTATATGACCCCCTTTATTCAGGCCCCCAGATGTCCACTTCATGAGCATGATGTGATATGACATAAAATTTTGCATAAAGAAATTCTCCTCTTCCTCTTCTTAATCTGAAGATACTGAAGGCAGTTTATAGCCCCTGACCCAGAGCTCACTTTGTCTCTGCCAGCTTTAAAGAGTGAAGGCAGAAAATAGCAGAGCTTCTCTGGCAAGTTTAGGGATGAGCAGACCAGTACAACGGACTCCAAAAGGCAATAGTGAGCAAGCCAGTTCCACAGAATAACAGGATTAGTGGTACTTGGAGGCCACACTCTTCCATAAACTCAAAATTCTACATCATTAGAACACCTAAGAGCAAGTATGAAACAAACTGAGAAGGGTCTCAAAATAATTAACTTTTTTTCAGTGCTGAGGATTCAATCCAGGGACTCTGACATGCTATGGAAATGCTTTACCACTGAACCACAGTCCACTTCTACTAGCAATATAGAAACTGAACAAAAGAGACAAAACATCAATACTACATATATATGCATATTTATACATATAAACACACACACACATATATACATATGGCACATTGTAGCAAACAATGTTGCAAGATAACTTAATAACAATTTATTAAGGTTTTATATAGTACAATTTACCCGTAGAGATTTACTTTTACTTAAAATTTTAATTTGTTTATATTTATGTTTAAATTTAATATGATAAGTTCTATAATATAATCAGAGATACACAACTGCTAATAAGATAAACATATTTTATTATAAATATCCTGGTAGACAATGCTGAAAACTTTCTGGACATTGATGGGAGAGCTTGTCATTGTTCCTAGAAAAGTGATTTAAGCAGATAATATTGAGGCAGTGCAAGCATAATAGATTGGGTTGTTAGGTAAAAGTAGTATTTTCAAAGTTAAGTGACATTCTAGTAATAGGGAGCCTAAAAAGATGTGAGCATATCGACATCTGGGACAAGAGACAGTATGTCTGTAACCTAGCTAGACTGGGTTCAACTAGAGTGTATGTCTCTAAGTGGGTTATAGTAAATGAAGCCTTGATCTAAAGTAAGATATTTGAGGCTTTACTGCAGCAGAGAAGGATAAATAAGAGTTGCGCACGCATGGTGAAACAGTGACTTTAAGTTGCACTATAAAGTATGAAATACTCTGTCACTACAAACAGACCAGATGTTGTGGGCAAATATTACACTTCTAGGCTGCCATACTAAACATAATAGCATATAAGAATTCAATACTTTTTAGCCACAGTTCTGGTAAATGGAAAGCCTAAGAGCAAGGATAATTTGGGGTCTTATGAGAACCTGCTTTATGACCTATATGTGATCTAGACAACTCTTTCTGTATCCTCTAATGGCAAAGAGGAAACTCTGGCCTCTTTAGCTACTTAAGTCATTCATGAGCACTATCCCTTCATGCCCCAAAGAAGTCTCACTTCAAAGACTTTCACAGAGAAGATTGTTTCATTATTTGAAACAGAGAGATACAACATGAGTAGTGAAATTATTAATCATTTTGATTAGAATTATCTGAACTGTTAGTAAAAACAGAGCAAAAAATAGAAAACAAATTGTAAGTATTAATGGGATAGTATAATGTGAAACACATCTATTTCAAAATTTATCATTTATTCACATTAGGAATTCTTCCAGTTTTTTTGAAGGAGATAATGCATTATGCAAGTCAAAACTTACCCTATTGTGCAGTCCACATGAGAATTTCTTCTTTCTCTAATTTAATACTTATTGACCAACTTTTTCTACCCTATATTTCCCAGACTCTGTTATCCACCATTTTGCTCTCAACATTCATAAATTTCTTTTATGTTTCATATTGCTTATCTTATTTGTGAAACTTATTTCATTCAATAGCATAATCTCCATCTCCATGTATGTACTCTCAAATGATAATACCTCTTAAAATATATGGAATTTTGGAATATTAGATGTGTTACATTTGATTATGCTGTGGAACATTTGTTTAATGATGCAAAGATGTGTTGCATTCTTTTATGTTGTATTTGTTTAACTCTGGGAAGCTGAGTTTCTTTGCCTGTCCAAAATGCCTGATTGATCTAATAAAGAGCTTAACAGCCAAAAGCAAGGCAGGAGAGAGGGATAAGCAGGAATGTCAATTAGAAAGAATAAATAGAAATAGAAAAAGAGAAGAGGGAGGAGCAAGAAAGGGAGAAGGAGAGGAGTATGTTAGGGGCCAGCCACCCACCCACACAACCTGATACAGAATAAGAAGAAAAGAAAAAGATATACAGAAATAGAGAAAGGTAAAAGACAAAAGACAAAAGGAAGATGGGATAATTTAAGTTAAGGAAAGCTCTCTAGAAATAAGCCAAGCTAAGGCTGGGCATTCTTAAGAAAGAATAAATCTATAGAAAATTTATTGGGAGTTGGGTGGTGGGCCCCCAAAAAGTAAAGACAAAAAAACTGTTATAATATGGCATGATAGAATAGACCTGTATAATAAGAACTTTAAATCTTTGAAGAAAGAAATTGAAGAAGACACCAGAAAATGGAAAGATCTCCCATGCTCTTGAGTAGGTAGAACTAACATAGTAAAAATGGCAATCTTACCAAAAAGCAATCTATAGATTCAATGCAATGTCCAGCAAAATTCTTCACAGCCCTTGAAAGAACAGTACTCAATTTCTTATAAAAAAGCAAAAAATAAAAAAAGAAAGAAAGGAAGGAAGGAAGGAAGAAGGAATGAAGAAAGAAAGAAACCTAGGATAGAAAAACAATCCTGTACAATAAACGAACTTCAGGAGATATCACAATCCCTAACTTCAAAGTCTACTGCAGAGCTACAGTACTAAAAACAGCCTGGTACTGGCATAAAAACAGGCAGGAGGACCAATGGAACTGACTCAAAGGCTCACATATTAATCCACACACCTACAGACACCTGATTTTTGACAAAGAAGCAAAAAAATATCAAATGGAAAAAAGAAAAAATAAAACATATTTAACAAATGGTGTTGGTATAACTGGATATCAACATGTAGAAGAATGAAAATAGATTGGTATCTGTCACCATGAACAAAACTCAAGTTTAAATGAATCAAAGACCTCTACATAAAGGCAATCACAATGAACCTCATAGAAGAGAAAGTGGGAAGTACACTTGAACAGTTTGGCACAGGAGACCACTTTCTAAATATAACCCAAGTATCACAGACATTGAGAGAAACAATTAATAAATGGGACATCTTGAAACTGAAATGTTTCTGTAAAACAAAGGACATGGTCAACTAGACAAAATGGCAGCCTACAGAATTGGAAAAGATCTTCACCAACCACATATCAGAAAGAGGGCTGATCTTCGAAATATACAATGAACTCAAGAAATTGGTCGTCAAAAGAACAAATAATTGGATCACATAATCCAATTTAAAAAATGGGGTACAGACCTAAGCAGAAAACTTTCAACAGAGGAATCTAAAGTGATTGAAAGACATGTAAAGTGTAAAGAAATGCTCAGCATCCTTAGCTATAAGAGACATGAAAATCGAAACAACTCTGTTATTCCATATTACACCTTTAAAAATGGCCAAGATCAGAAACACCGATAAAAACTTATGCTAGAGAGGATGTGGGGTAAATGAAACACTCCTGCATTGATCGTGGGAGTGCAAACTGGTACAGTCACTTTGGATATCAGTATGGCGATTTCTCAGAAAATTGGAAAACAACCTTCCTCAAGACCCAGTAATACCACTTTTGAGTATATACCCAAAGGATGTTCAATCGTACCACAAAGACATGTGTTTAACAATGTTCATAGCAGCATTGTTTGTCATAACCAGAACATAGAAACAACCTAAATGCCCCTTGACCAAAGAATGGATAAGAAAAATGTGGTACATTTACACAATGGAGTACTACACAGCAGAAAAAAATAACGGCATTTTGAAATTTGTGGGCAAATGAATGGATCTAGAAAACATCATGTTGAGTGAGGTAACACAGACTCAGAAAGACAAGTATCATATGTACTCACTCATATGTGTCTTTTACACATAAAGCAAAGTAAACCTGCCAGCAATTCACAACCCCAGAGAACCCAGACAACAGTGAGGACCTGAAAGAGAGACATGCATGGATATAATCTACATGGGAAGTAGAAAAAGACAAGATCTCCTGAGTAAATTGGATGCATGGGGACCATGGGAGAGGGTTGAATGGGAGGGGAGAGGAGGGGAAGGGAGCATAGAAAAAAATTATAGCTCAATAAAATCAATAAAAAAGAAATGATTTGTCTTAATATTGTTCCATTAGCAATTGAAAGAATTCATAGGAAATATGAGTAGAACACTCAAGACCAATGAAAATGTACTGGAAGCAAAAAAAAAAGAATATGAAATTAGTTTAAAAACAGCACTGCAACTACAAGTAATGAAATACTTCCTGTTCTTAATATATTTTCCTCTTAATCTATTATTACAATATTTCTCTTAATAAAACTCATAGTTCTTACACAGGAAATGACTATATTTACTCTCAGCAAGTAATAAGGCTCTATCAGAGACCCTCATGTTTTCTGAAAGCCATTATTTTCTTTTTTCTTTTGAGACAATCTTGTATTCCAAGGTAGCCTAAAAGTCACAATGTAGCTCAGTGTGTCTTGATTTCGTGACCCTGTATCCTCCCTACTGCTGGGATGTTAGGAATGAGGTATTGGACGTTTAACTGCTAGTTCATATACACCAGAAAGCACTCCAGTATGTGGAATGCAGTTCTAGCCCCTTAAAACTAATCTTAGGCTTGAACAAATATATTTATTCTCTCAAAAGTCTAATGAAATTACCACGTTCATTTAATAAAAAAAAATTGAATTTGACTTTCTCTCATGATATACACATGTTTAAAATAGCAAAGTTTGGAACGATGTATGGTAAGATTTCTCATAAACCATCAAGGACCTGAAGCAACACTGTACAGTTCCAACTGTCTAAAGGAAGGTTATATTTATGAATTATTACAAATATAGATTTTATAATAACTTTAAATTTATTTTACATATATTATTTTGTTTGTGTTAGAATAACTATGGTTTTTAGATCCAATTCTGAATAAAATTATTTGTATCTAAATGAGTAAGCAAAACCACTGACTGGGACTCAATTACTGTGTCTATCTGTCAATTCATGTTTTCCAAATACTGACAATACTTAAGATTTGAAATCACATGCATGGTTCCATAGCAGTGCAAAATAAGCTCTTGGATATTTATCATCCAACATACTATTTAAATAGCAACAAATTCCGTTCATATGTACATAATGTATAAATAATAAATTAACTCATTAATAAATGATACTATACAATAGGAAATTATTTTCATAGGCAAGTTCCACACAAAAACATTTCATCAGGTCAAAAGAACATAAGATATCAGTGATAGACAGTTTAATGAGACAAATATCATGCTTTTCTTTTAAGTCCCTTGTGTCTACCATCTCATAACCTCAGAGAGACATTCCTGAGGAAATAAGAGGCAATAAAACATGCAGGGCATTTTAGCAAGTCAGTTGTTACAATCCCGCTGTCAGCAGTATGAGACAATCCTGAAATAAGACAAAGTAAGAGATAAGGGAGTCAGAATTAATTTGAATGTAACCCAATTTCAAAGCACTGCCTTCCCCCCACACCACCAAAGGAGCCAAAGTGAGATTAAATGGCCTTCTTTTCTTTTCAATACCAAAATGAACTTGGGATACTTAATCTTCATTGTGCTTTTCTTTTGATCTCATTTCAAATATAAAAAAATGAAAATGAGCCCAATAGACAGCTTACTTCTGAGAAGATATCTTCAATTATTCTTTCATCCTCAAAAAGAATGAATGCCTGAAACAGTCAAGAGTGTTCGACCACCTTCTCTCTCTACAGGAAGTGAAGTTACATTTGGAAAGCATCATTCCGAGAAACCCAAGTGAGGAAAAATCAGAACTGGGGTGTATGTTTTATAAAGAGCCCAATTGTCTGGGGCCATGAGATGTCCCCATCATGGTTGAGTACCTTTGGTCCCAATGAATGACACTAATAAACGATCCTCTAGATCAAACCACTAGCATCCAAAACCTCCAAAGACTCCCCCAAAGAATCTTTATTCAACCACAGGTCAGTTTATGTTGAAAATAAATTTCTGAGGAGGAACAGATACAAAAGTTGACAGATTCAGACTATAAAAACAGCAAAGGTCTTAGACACCTGGCAGTGTTCTTGTTCTCTGATTTAATTCTAGTGTCAGATTAATCCTAGCTGCAAAGTTGAGTGCTTCAAAGAATAAACCTTAGACTCTGGTTCCATTCCTGGATAAAATCAGCCCACGAAGCAGCAGTATACAGAGAATTATATGCAATTACATGGATCTCTAGCTAATAGCACCATGAATACCAGCCACTTGGAGTAAACATTGCGCCAGTGTCAGCCTTCAGAAGACTATACCAGTGGCTGACATTGTGCTCCATTTTCATAAAATAACCTAAGTCAAGCTCGCCTAGCTGAATCACACACAAATTCCACAAGAATAGTAATATATCCTTAGGTATTCAATTCAAGTTACATTTTGTCTTCAGATATAAATCCCCACTTAGTTATATGTAGATCATATTTAATAACTTATTTATGAGGTGAAAAAGATGGCTCAGTGGCTAAAGGCACTGGCTAGTCCTCCAGAGGACATGGATTCAGCTCTCAAAGCCCACAAGACAGCTAACAACTGTCTTGTACTCTCATTTCACAGAATTAAATGGCCCTTTGGCATCTGAGGGTAACACAGATAAATACTCAGGGAAGACATATCTGTAATTTGCTAAATAGTGCAACTGAGGTTTTTGAATTTTCTATATGTACCTTTAAGTATCAATGTCGATATAAATACAGTTTGAAAATTTGTATAAGCATCAATATATAACCTTGTACTCTATTAACTTCAGTTGTCAACTTGGCACACATAGGAAGAGAACATCTCAGTGGGAAAATTTTTTCCATCAGATTTCCTTTGGGCATATCTGTAGGACATTTTCTTGATTGCTACTTTGATGTAGGGAGGCTCAGTACACTGTGGTTGGTGCCATTCCTGGGCAGGTGGTCCTAGGTTGTAAAACAAAGGCAGCTGAGCAAGTTTGAGAAATAAGTCAGTAAGCAATACTCCTCGGTGGTTTCTGTTTCAGTTACTACCCCCAGGTTCCAGTCTCATCAGACGTAAACAATGGACTGTGATATAGAAATCTAAGCCAAACAAACCTTCCTTCAGAAGCTGGTCACAACAACAAAGAGCAAAATGCGACATTTATAACTGCAGATTTCGTACTTTAGCAACATGTACCTCATACTCAAGTGCATGCAAGTTGTGATGTTCCAGGCCTAATGGAGGAAGGAAAGGGTAGTGGTGGGTTATGAATTATTCTTCTTTATACCAGAAGTGGAAAGCTGAGCAAAGGGCTCTGAAATGTACACTTTCCTCATCACATCATAATATGTTTTTGCTTTATGTAAGAATTGTTGCAGTGACATCACAACCCAATTGCTAACATCACTTCACTTGATCACAGGTAGGTTCACTCATGGAACAGCTTCTTGATGTGGGTGATGAACCCTCAAGTTTTATATATTTTCATTTCCCTTGAAAAATCCACCGATGAAAACAGAGTGCCTTGATTTAGTTATTTGGCAAGGTTCTCAGACACAGTTGGCTATTTTGACAAAAATAGAAGCTTTGTTAAACTCGTAAGTTGTTGAAATATCTGCCCTGTTGACCGATTATCATTTTCTACATTTTTCTCTAGGGCTATATGAAATATACAAATACAATCAGTGTAATACTAGATATTTAAAAAGTGATTCTCTTTAAAATAGTTTTGAAATTTGCAAATAAGCATGCACCTTCTCTGACAATGACTTGAAATTGAAAATCAGCCCACATTTTCATGAGTTTGATGCAAGAATAAAAAGTAGAAATATTATATAATATTGATTAATTCCATAAAATATGTCCTTTGAGTAAGGTAATGGATTGCAAAACCTAAAAATGTAAAGTCCACATTTATCACCCACTGAGTTAAACACCGTTATTTATGTTCACTCTGTCTGAGAAACATACCCAAGATTTTTAGTGTTTATCATGAAGTAATTATACTTTCTCTCTTCGGTAGTATTTGGCTTGACCATATAACTTGAGCCACCCTGTGGAATGTGAACAAATACAATCATTTAGTAAGTTTATATAGAAACTTTACCGTGCCATTATGTTTCACAAGGCAACTAGATCTTTTCTCTTTGAAATGAGAATTGAATGATATAAGTAAAGATAGTACCTTCACGGTCTAAGATTTTTATCTTTTATATAAACAGTTATTTTATACTTGTGAACATTTAATAAGAAAGAAGTAGCATTTATGGTATGCATTGAGGGTTCAGATGTGAACACATACACCCTAAGAACTGCGCACCATTTACTTGATTTTAATTTATTTTTGAAGTTCACTTACACAGGAATAAGTTTGCATATGAATTTTCACGCATATTTTGTTTGATTGGTTCTTGCCCCTCTACCACTTTCTTCTCCTCCCCTGCCTCCTCCCCACTGGACCCTTCGACGTCCGGTCCCTCCCTCTTCCCACTCACCACCTTCTCCAATCCCTGCTCCATTAAAGTCTTTACTTCCTCAGTTCCATGGGCCTCTTTGTCGCTTTCTGGCTATAATCACTATTACCCAGATATTCTCCCTCCTGAACACACATATTTATCAGCAGATAGGATTCATGCACAGTTTTGTCTTTCTGAGCCTAGTATACCTCACTTAAAATACTGTTTTCTTGTAGCATTTGTTTTCGTGCGGATTTCATTATTTCAATTTTCTTCACAGCTGAATCCAAGCCCATACACATTTTTCATTATCTATTAATCTGCTTATGGATTTCTAGCTAATTCTATTTTCTTGCTATCATGAAAAGATCGGTAATAAACAATTTAGTCATTTATATATCAAAGATGTATAATAATCTTGGCCTTATAGTGTCATCATTAGTAACAAACACACATTTAGGAAATCATAGATCATCTAAGGTATACAGCTCTACCTTTGGAAGAAATACAATAGGGAAGAGAATAGTTTCATTAAGCAAGAAATTTTTATGATTTTGAAAGATCTGAGTCTAAAGAAATAAACTTGAATTCTGAGCCCAGCAGTAACTTGTAATGGACCCTTTTCAATACCAGGAACCACATTCTAGCTTTTCAAATACAACATCTCAGGGCTAAAAGAATATACTTCACAAAATAGTTTATTATGGACACAGATACTAACCAAAATTGAGTGTGTGTTAGTTCCATGACAATCTTACAAAAGATTATTCACCTTTAAATCGCTATTTGTAAGTACTCAATATATTTTTAATTTACTTCTGTCATGATTATCCTGGCCTTTCCTGTCAGTACCCTGTCCCATTAAGAGACAAGCTCCACCCAGTCCCAGACTTTCTCTGCTTACTGAGGCAAGCTTACCTTGGCCTGTTGCCCCTTTCTCCCCACCATTCTTAGGAAGAGGTAGCTTTCTGTCTCTCTCCCCTTCTCTTCCCTCCTCCACCCTCTCTATCTCTCTCTTTCTCCCCCTCTTGTCCCCTTTATACCCTTTCAACATACCAAGCTCTCTCTGCATGGCCTATTCTGGTTCCTGTCCTTGGTACCCCCCACTCCCAGTGGGACCTGCCAGGGCCACTCATGCTATAATTTTACAACTTCACCATTTGGGTTCCTTAGATATTTTTAAATGACGCTTTGAGCAAATTGGAAATATTTTTCTTTGTCAAAAATATGTATTCTATGAACCTGAATATTGTATGCATATTAACTCATTGAAATGTTGATAACCTTGTCATTAGTAATACAACACGTATTGGATTTCCTTAGTTGATAGAAGCTGTGAAAATCTCTTTGCTTGCATTTTACCCTGTCTTTGGAGTTAAAAACATCAAAACAGCACAGGTGAATGCTTGCATACAATGACATTTTTGACTACTTCCAATTAAAGCTGATGTCATAGTCAATGTGGTTTAAATTTAATGTTAACTACCTCTTTCTTTTTGTAATAATAGAATTTGAGAGTAATATCCTAGGTGAATTCTATTGTGGACAAGAGGAAATAAAAAAAAATGGGAAATTTGTTTCTTGTACATTTATATTTGATTGAATAAAATATATCATTATTCCTCAAATATTATCAAGAAATTGATAAAAGAAGTATGTTAAAACAGGAAAGGAATTTTTTTACATATGTGTTAAGTAGGTATTTCCTCCAAGCTGAAATTCTCTCCTTGAGAGAAGGC
This sequence comes from Bramus lutescens, assembly GCA_001685075.1. Taxonomy (NCBI): domain Eukaryota; kingdom Metazoa; phylum Chordata; class Mammalia; order Rodentia; family Cricetidae; genus Bramus; species Bramus lutescens. Next base: position 163,057 of record LOEQ01001930.1, read on the forward strand.
AGGTCTTGCAAATACGAAGGCTTGGGAAAGTTATAAGATTCACAACTTATTTCCCCAAGTTTATACAACCTGTAAAGAGCTACTGGGGAGAAGGAACTCTTCTATAGGCTTTTACTGCAGCTGCTGCATGGAGCTCAAGGAACTGAATTTGTGAGAATTCACCTGAGCTGGGAAGGGCTCTTCAGTAATGCAGCTGCCTGTAGGTTACCCTTAATTATGCAAGTAACTTTTCACCCTTGCTGTTAGCAAGGTTGGCAATCTCACAGGATATCCAAGCTACACTTGGAGGGAGTTGTTTCCTTGGTTTGTTTTAAGTGTTCTATTTGGGATGAATAGACATTTATTCACATCTTTCCAGGACTAGTCACACAATAATTTTTTTCATGTTATTTGCTGAAATAAATTTGTGCCTATTAAGTAATTTAAAGTAATAGGCATGCTAGTCTTTCTAAAGGTAAGAATGATGGATTTAAATCAATTATTTTATACAACATAAGCTTAATTACAAGAAGAAGAATGTGAATGAGGTAACAAAGGTCTTTCAAAGAGTGCATATCTTGATTCTTGTTTATAGAATTGAAATATCATTATATACTATATTAAAAACTGAAGACTGAATTGTATATTTACTCCATCCAGCTGAAATCTTCCTGCTTTTAGTAGAATTATGAGAAAAAGTGGCAAATGTTTATATCATTTTCTAGAAAATTATGCTATAAAGTATCCACTACATTTTCATTTCTAAAATTAATTAAAAATAATTCATTGCATAATTCTTGTCATCAAGATCATCTTTTGGAAATTGTTGACCTAATATCAACAGAGTGTCTTAAAAAGTGAAAAGCAGTTGGACATCTATTATAATTAACCACCAAGAACTTTAAAACTGAATGAAATTAACTCCCTAGTATTGCTAAAGAATAGACAGCTAATCTATGGAGGTTCTATTGAACTTGTCTATACTGGATTTCATGGTTATAGGTGATGATGACGACTAACCAGGTCTTTTCCTCAAAAGGGCACCAAATCTCATTACAAATTGTTGAAAGTCACCATGAGGCTGCTGGGACTTGAACTCGGGCCCATTGGAAGACTAGGTAGTGCTCTAAACCAGTAATCACATGCTGAAGAGACTAAGAAAAAATAAGAAGAATGTGAAATTGCCCATATGCCCAACAGACCAATTTAATTAATTTGAAACTAGAATTTGCAATACCACATACAATCTTCAGGAATATTTGTTATTTTGATATGTAATTGGCATTACAAAAGCCATACATGTATTCGACTGTGTGAGAGCATATTTGTGCATTTGATCAGCATTTTGAGACATGTCTTCATTCAACTATTCGCATCTATACACCTGCATCAAATCTGGAAGTCAAACAAGATTCAGATGTTACAGCTTTTTATTGCATTTTCCTCCCTGCCTGATTATTTTCAAATTCTTAGTAAAGAATTACAAAGAATTCAGGGTTTCATTTTATGATTGTCTAAGTGCATTTTAAAATGCTGACCTGTGTACATATTTTCTCTTTTTTTGTTATCTTTATTATTATTATTAAAAAATCCACCTCCTCCTCTCCTCCCATTT
>LOEQ01001930.1:168955-180491 GCA_001685075.1 Bramus lutescens
CCAGCTGGACTGGGACTGATGGAGCATGTGACCAAACTGGACTCTCTGAATGTGACTGACAAGGAGAGCTGACCGAGAAGCCAAGGACAATGGAACTGGGTTTTGATTCTACTACATGGACTGGCCTTGTGGGAGCCTAGTCTGTTTGGATGCTCATCTTTCTAGACCTGGATGGAGGGGGGACTACCTTGGCCTTCCTTCAGGGCAGGGAACCCTGACTGCTCTTTGGACAGTAGAGGGAGGGGGAGGGAGAGTGAGGGGAGGGGGAGGGAAATGGGAGGATGTGGAAATTTTTAATAAAAAATAAAGAAAAGAAATCAGAAAAAAATAGAATGCAAGCAGATGAATCTGGATTGATACAACTCGTGTGTAGTTCTGTGTTGCTAAGTTTACTATAAGAAACGGGTAAGATTTTTATTCTTTATTATAAAATAATGAGAATAGTTTTGCTTTAATCTCTCCCTTTTTCCCTCCTGTAGTGGAAAGTACTAATAAGATGAGGTCTTTAAGTCATCTAATTGAATACAATATTTATTTTTCTTAGTATGAAAAATAAGACTAGGTAGCCTAGTCGTATGTGAGTCAGATCTTCAGTGACAACCTAATGTCCAAACCTCTGTCATTAGTTATTCTGTTTACCACAGCTGGATGTCTATAGGCACAATTACACTTCTCTCCAACGCCCATCAATGCTTTATGATAAATAGTTTCTTTCATGTTTAAATTTGTATGGGGGGGGGCGATATAAATACTGGTTGCTGTGGAAGCCAAATAAGGGTTCCGGAGTGCCAGAACTAGAGATATAAGCAGCTGTCAGCAGCTTGATGTAGGTGCTAGTACCTGAACTTGGGTCCTTTGCAGGGGAAACAGGTGCTGTTAACCTCTAAGCCAATTCATCAGCTCCCAAAGAGATTTTCTTTAAAAGAAAATACATTTTAAAAGTAAGATATAATTATATCTTCTTCTCTTTTCTCTTCTACTTTAAATCTCTTCCATGTACCACTCTTGCTTTTGAGGAGCTATGCTAACTGACCAGCTGGCAGCATTTTGGAACACATGAAATACAACTGGGAAAAGCCATGCCAGAGTGAGTCTTGGAGAGACAAAGTCCAGAGGACTTTGTGTCCTAAGGACCTCAGGCTGTTATTGTGCATAGCTCTGACTGTTTTCTTCATGGTCACCATATCCCTCATAATTTATGGGTTGTATCGAAACTCTCAGTGGAGTTCTAACACCTCACCAGGTAATGTTGCTGGTACTTAAAATAATAGTGACTGGCTTTTTCCAAGCATTGCTGCTGGAGCAGATTTATGATTCAACCACGACCCTTAGAAAAAAAGTTAGACTTATAGAATTGTTAGTAAGGTTAGGTAAAGGTGTTTTTGTTAATGGCTTTTAGGTAGAAAAGCTTGGGCAGCAATTTAAAGTTTCTAATGGCACATAGTTGAATGAGGGACTTTTTGATGTCAAGAAAGGTGAAGAATGACAGCCTGGCTTGCTAGCTGGCATGCCTTCCATGCTAGGATGGATTTTTGATCAAAAGTGAATTTCTGTTCCTCTGGCTCTTACAATCTTTCTACCATGTCTTTTTTAATGTTCCTAGAATCTTCAGTGCAGGAGTTGTATTGTATTGACTGGGGCAGGGCAGCCCATGATAAATTGTTCTCTGGGTTTTGACCATTTAAACTTTTATTTTTGTGATGGTATCTGTTTATTACAAAGAGAAGATTATTTAATAGGTCCTGAGTGACAGATTTTTGGTAAGGCATTTGAAGACTAAGTGCCCTTACTTTATATATACATGCATATGTATGTATGCATTTTCTATTAATATTAAAGCCTAAAAATTGTCTCTTAGGAAGTGAAATAATATATATTTATATGTGTACACAAGGATATTCCTTACTAGTTTATATAATCTTAGAATTAAGAAAATTAATTTCAAAACTTATCTCCAATTCTTATTTTTACCTGAGTATTTGACTCATTTTTTCAGAAGTATAATTTTTTTCTTTACATCCTGACAGAAGTTTACTCTTCTCTTCATTCTTCCTAGTCTCTGCCTCCCCAGATTGACTTCTCTGCTGTTTCTCTTCAGTAAAGAGCAGGCCTCTCAGCTATATGCATTGAACTTGACATAACAAGATGTAAAATGACTAGGCACAATCCCTCATAGCAAGGCTGGATAAAGCAACTAATTAGGAGGAAAAATAGTCCCCAAAATAGCTGAAAAAGTCAGAGATGTTTGGAGGAAAAGAGTATTGGGAGAGAAGATTGGAATTTGAGAGCATTGGAAGACACTGGGACAGGTTGGGTCGAGGGAAAGGTGTAGAAACCTAATGCAGTAGAAACTCCCAGGAACCCACTCTTTGAATCAAACTGTATGAAATTTAAACTTTAATAAAAAGGAAGTCCATATTTTTCAAAATGATGATTTTATTTTGTTCATATTTTTTTAATTCTGTGTTTGTATGTTGTAGAGGAGTCAATGTACATGAGTATAGCTGCCTGCAGTTTCAAGAAGGCATCAGAAGCTGGAATTATAGGCAGCTGTGTCTTTACCTCATATGAAAACTGAGAAACAAAGTTATTCTACAAGTGCAGTATGTATGGCCTTAACCAATAGGCCATCTCTTCAACTCTAAGGATTATGTTTTCATCATTTTTCTTTTCTTGTTTTCAGGACTAATATTCAGTCGAGGTAATTAAATAACAAACCACAGTATTGGTGGCAGTTGCAGCTCTAGAAGTCACATGACATCATTGTTCTAATGTCACTGTTGCAGCAGGATCACCTCTTTACTTGTAATTCCTTCCAGGACCACTTTTAAGCCATTTAAAATAGGCAGAAACTAGCTTTCTCAATTTATATGAAAGAAATTACTATTTTCACAGCACTAAAATTCAAAAATAGTATCACTGTACTCTGAATTTGAAAAAAAAACATATCTGAGGGTTAATTCCTGCACAGTTGGCAGATACTAATTTGATGCATCAGGGTAGAGTCCTGATGGGTTCAAACTATTTCTAGATGATTGCAGCTTAGATAACTGAGATAATACTTAGGTAACTAAGATGACACAGCACTTAGATGTGTTCAATTTTTTGTTATTATTATTCTTGGCTTTCTAAGCAGTCTTGTCTTTTTAAGAAATTTTAGAAAATAAACTCAAGAGCCATCATTAAGTCAAGTGGTGGTGGTGTGCACCTTTAATCTCAGCATTCAGGAGGCAGAGGTAGCTGTATCTCTGAGTTCGAAGTCAATTTGGTCTACAAAGAGAGCTATAAGACAGTCAGGGCTACATAGAGAAACCCTATCTTGAAACAAAACAGCAACAAAAACATCCTTAAATTTTGTATTTTAAATTATTCTGATACCAGATATCACCTTCTACTTTGTTGTCAATGTTTTGCCTCATAGCAAATGCATAGAAACCTATTACCGGAGCTGCACATTTGCTTTCAGCTAATGGTCCTTGTAAATAAAACATTTACATAATGAGGAATATTTATAAAAGCCAATTACCTCTAATAAGTCTAACCTTTTGCCATGGCATAAGCTAATAACATTCGAAATATGGACTAGATTGCATAGTGCCTAAATAAAACAGAAATATAGTGGAAAATCCCCTTACAGAGAGAAATGAAGAATATTTTCTGTTTCAGATGCCCCCCACCATAGAGGTGCTAAATAGATATGCAATCAGAATACAAAAAATTCTGTTCCATTTTAAAATAAATAAAATTAAAATGAACCATATGTAAATAATTAAAACTGGATGCAAGAGTCTTAGGTTTACAAAATAATGCCAAATAAAGTAGAATTTAACATTAAAGACTAAGGTTCAGATATTTGAAAGTATTAATTTTTCAAGGTCACTCACATATAGCTTATATCTAGACAATGACAGTATTTGAGGAGTTTGGTGATTTATAGATACTAAATATAAAAAAACATGTATTATTAAATTAAAATTTGACTTGTCTTTTAAACAAACAGTGAGTTATCTCCATACATACAGTTCACTCTTTCTCATTACGTTATAAAACCAATCTATTTCATCTAATGCTGGAATGACTACAGTCCACTCTCTGTAGACATTTTTATTTGTGTATGTTACTTTCCAAAATGTTTAGAGTTGCACATAATCTAGCATGGAAGCCCAGTCATTATGAGACACTAAAATACAGCTGTAGAACTGACTGTGTAGCCCAGCCAGATGCCAATGTGAAGAGGCCTGGAGTCTGGACTTCAGTTTGCTGCTGTTCTCAATCAGATCTGAGTTATTGCAAATTAGAATTCAATTCTCCCAAACACAAATAGCATATGGAGCAATTTCTGGCCTGCTAACATTGTCCCCATTTTGGTTTTGTCTGTTAGGACTAATCTTACCACATATTGGCAGAGAAATAGTTGTGAGAAATCTACTCAAATTTTTAAACTTGTCCCTAACCTCTGTTGGCCTTGATCTCATATGACCTAGACTTTCATAATTAATCACCCAAATCTGCCAGACTGCGGAATTTATCTCCACTCATAAATCTTCACTGAAGTTTCTTCTATTTTGTTTATGTAATACTACAGTCACATATATTAGATTTTTTCAACACTTCCTTTAGGGAATCACCAACTAATGCTGTCAAAGGTTTTCAATAATTTTGCTTCTTATGCCTGACAGTATGCACACCCCCTGGAGAGATGCCTGCCTGTGTCCTAGTTTTACCTGTCCTGATACATGAAGTTTACTCATGATGTACAAGTTTACAAGGTTGTGTACAGCAAACATGAAAGGACAATGATAATGGAATTGACACTGAGGTTAGGCCTTATGTGCTGTTTCCTAATTTCGTGATAATTGATGCTCATAGAATTCATGTGCACATGTGCATTTAAAGGCAATTTTTCCACCAAGGACTTGATAAGTGTAAATATATGAGCTTTTTTTTTCACTTTAAAAGAAGGCTTTGACTTCTTCAAAAGGAAACTAAATATAATTTTCAAGTGATCTTGGAATAAGTCACTAATTTGCATAACTTTAAATTTCTACTAAAACATGAGAAATGGACTTTGGAAAATAGCAATAAACCCAGGAAATACGATCAAACTTTTCTGAGTATAGACACTCAGGCAGCTAAGTTCATAAAGCAGCGTTAAGCAACTTCTGCTGTAAGTTTATGTTCATGGAGATAGCGGAAGTTGAACTAGTACAGTAACAGGACATTCAGGAGTGGGAGACCAAGGATGATAGTTAACACACACACATGTCATTATAGAACCTCATAAATTAATAGTCCTGGGTAGATGTATTTCAAAAGTAATACTCAAAATGTCATGATGGGCATACTCTCATCACAACAGGTAGAAACTCTGAATATACGTCAATAGAATGAGTTGAGGATAAGACATGATACCCGACTAAGAAATATTCAGGTACAGGCTTTATGAAGAGCTTTTAAGTAGCCTCAAATGCTCATCTTCTGTGTAATTTGTATACACTGTCTCCTGTCTTAGGGTTTCTATTGCTGTGAAGAGACATCATGACCACAGCAACTCTTTTTTTTTTCTTTTTTAGCATTTATTTATTTGTTATGTATATAATAGTCTCTGTCGGTGTATGCCTGCAGGCCAGAGGAGGGCACCAGACCCTATTACAGATGGTTGTAAGCCACCATGTGCTTGCTGGGAATTGAACTCAGGACCTTTGGAAGAACAGGCAATGCTCTTAACCTCTAAGCCATCTCTCCAGCCCCCCCACAGCAACTCTTTTAAGGGACAACTTTTCAAATGGTTTACAGTTTCAGAGGTTTAGTCCATTATTGTTATGGCAGGACATGGTGGCACGTAGGCAGATATTGTGCTTGTAAGGAACTGGGAGTTCTACATTTGATCCACAGGCAACAGTGAGTAAACTGAACCAGACCTACCTTGAGTATAGGATACCTCAAAGACCAACCCCAACACACTTCCTCCATCAAGGCCACACCTACTCCAATAAGACCATACTGCCTCATAATGACACTCCTTTGGGGTAGGGCATTTTCTCTCAAATCACTGCATCTCAGATAACTAATTTTTTTTTTTATCAGTCTTCTGTTTCTACTGTCAAAAAGCACTAGAGAACGTGCTAAAAATATACACTTTCTAAAATAAATAAGGAACAGTGTTAGGGAGTAAACTTCTCCCCTAATCATTCCTTTTTGCTACTTTCTCAGTTTTGTAACTTTCTTGTATTCTTCCCCAACTGTTTAAGCTCTGGGTCAGTAGGTGAAATGCTTCAAAAACAGTTAACACAAAGCCTGGAGACCGCATCATTCACTCTCAGTGAGTACAAACATCTTTAAACACAGCTGAAGGGAAGACAAGGGAAAACATAGGTCAAAAAAGTTTTGTCTGTGCTATTTTCCGAGGAAACAGTCTTGTTGCTGAAAAACACTAAACAGCCATCATTTCTGCAGGTTACTCAGTGTCTAAGAGCAAATGAACTGGGTCCGTGTACTGTTGCTGCTGGTGGTGGATGCTTGGAGCCTTCGCAAGTCAGGCTTAGAAATTCACTCTTTGAAGTACAAGTCTCTGCTCTCCTGATGCTCTAAGCTCGTTCCTTAAAGTACATGTCCCAAACACAACAATACACAAAGGTTTCTTTTTTTATCTCATCTTTGGGCTTTTTTTAAAAAAGATTTTTGTGATTGAAATATAATATAGAAAACATCTAATGATACTTATAAGAACTTAGGTGTCCACTGTAGTCAGTTTTGGGGGCTGAACATAGTCTTACAACACCTAAGGGGGAAAAAAGAATATCCCAATATTCCTGTGATGAAAATGCAGAAGTATATGTACATTTTTATAAAAGAAAAACATGTATTGCAGTGAAAGCAAAGTCATCTCTACCTGTGAGAGTCATGCCCTTGCTGACTCTAGCATGCCATTTCCAAAATTCAGTTTGTGGTAGGTTTCTTAAGAAATATTTGAACAATTTTACTAAAATGGTGACAGTAATAGGAATTTGGGTCTATGAGAAGCAGCTGGCCAAATACGTTTGTCACCTGGCCACAAGTGACTCTCGAGTCATGAGAAGAATGTGAAAACACGTCCTGTGCTTTCTAGAATTATTACTTTCTTTAATCTGATGGTGACTCCAAATAAGTTGAACACGTGACTTCTCTACTCCTCTGTCTTTGAATGCAATGATTCGTTGGTTCATACCTTGGAGATCACCTTAACAGACGACATTTTGCTACTATTAACTCTGCCCTTATCTTGGGAGTAAGTTAATTAAGCAGTAAGCAGAGCTGGGCCCATGAGTATTTCACATGTGTAGTCACACACAAGCTGTCAGAGAGAACAGCTTACTCCACTGCTGCCATTGTTCCCAACTACTCCTTCATTTTATTTTTAAGTTTTGTTTTGAAAGCGAAATCAGACAAGTTAACACGCCATGCATATGAGTGAGGATTACTATCAAAGTGTGCATGTCTGTTATATTACTGCTGTCTGTTATCCCGTGGGAACCCATAGTGTCCCATGAACATGAAGTTCCCTTTGACCTGCCATGTGTGGAGGCGCTATGCAATATAAGCAAGCTCAGGTAATTCCTGCTAAATCCTCACATTGTAAAAGCAGAAATGTAGACAACCTCCAAAGCTTGCCCATTTCAGCCAGATGTTGCTGTGATTGCAGGAAGAACACAAAGAAGAAAGCAAAAGAAACCCTTCATTTCCTGTATTCTGTGGAATTTCTGTGTTGGCCCGTGACTAGACGTACTCACCAACAATCCAAAGGCAAAGTACTGATAGATGGTTCAGCCCTTGAGGCAAATCAAAACATTCACTTAAACTTGCATATAATCTGGATCACTGATTTATTTCAATTTTTTACAAAAGGGGCTACATATTTGCATGTTCTGCTGTGGCTCATGTAGTATTGAGCTGGGCCTGGATGCAAGGATGCCTCTCTGACCATCCAGAGGCTGAGTCTAACTCTGCCACAGGCTTGTTATGATGAGTAATCTACAGTTTACTACAGTCAAACTCACTCCTAGTTTCATTTTCAAGCCCCTGGTCCTCACGCAGAGACATGTCCTTCAGCCTTGCTCCTGTGACTGTGAAAGAAAACACCTGAGAAATGTTTCGAATGTTTTCCTATTTTTTGGATGTGTTCAGAAGTCAAACTAGAAAGATCTATGCAAATTTTATTTAACAAAGATATATGCATGTAACTGAATTTTCATCTACTTTTGGACTACAGTACATACACAGGTGATCAGATAGAAAAAAACCAAGAGATTTCATGATGTGGAATAACATTTTAAAACAACAAAATTTATTTAGCAAATTTCCTTTAGATCTTTTTTCAACTAACTCCAAATTTGATAAATTTAAACATAACTACTCTATTTTTGTCATTTTCCTAAATGATGATACTATTAATAATATTAAAAGTAGTAACTTAATATTTAATATGATTAAGATGTGTTAAATGTTATATCAATTTTGAATGTATTACAGGTAATATTTAATCAGGAAATATTTAATAAATATTTGAATAGATATATGAATTACATTTAATAAACTGAACCATTAAATACAAGCAAGCTAGGGAAGGAAATAGGGAACTAATATAATTTTATACCAAGTGAAAGGAAGAAAAATTCAAAGCAAATGTTGCTTTTAGTGGCTAGAGAAATTTACTAAGCAATAAAATTCAGAATGAGAGTTCAACTAACTTCAAAGTTTAAAGTACAGTGTATTTCACCCAAAGTCTGAATTACCTTTGATTAAGTGGCCAAAGTATTTTAGAAGTATGAAATTGCAATTAGGAAGAATGAGAATTTTCCTTGGGTTTATAGAGAAGATCATGCTGACTCATGAAATACAGTGTTAGAAGACTGTTACTTTCTTAAAGTTAGATGACTATTCTCCACATACAAAATCAAACAGGTTCTATTTGACTTCTAAAAAGTTAATATCAAACTTAAGGACCTGGTCGTTGCTTAAGAAGATTATTAAATGAAGTATGGTTAAATGTTAAATGATGTAAGTTGTGTTTGTGTGTATGTTTCTACATTTGGGGAAAATGAAATGATATGCTTAAGAGAAATCATTTCGCTGCAAATACTTAGAGAAAAACATTAATTAATAGGCAAAAGTCTTTAGATTATGCAGTTATGTAATGTCCTTTAATTCTAATTAATATTAACATTTGCTTGTGTTATTGCCAAACTGCACGTTTTTGCAAATTAAATGCCTTCTGATACAGTTGCATTTTATTCATATGCTATCAAAAATGATGTTTTGAATCCTAGTCATTTTTCATTTCTACGTAAATTAAAGAGATCTAAGGATAAGAAACAAGTATGGTAGTGACCTTTTTGTTAAAATCTTGAGGAGGTACAGAAAGTTACAAGCCAAGAAAGAAAGAATGCCAAGTTGTGTGTGATGCGTGTGTGTGTGTGTGTGTGTGTGTGTGTGTGTGTGTGTGTATTCCTCTATTTGGGTTTTCTACAACCGTCCTTCTTCCCTTATGTATCTCTACACATGAACCCCCCAGAATTCAAACATGAGTCTCCAATATGCTTAAAGTTCTATAATCCTAGTTACTTCCCAAATTCTCACTTCTAGTAAACTATAAAGCCATGTTAAAATTTCAAATCCTTTGCAGTTCATAGTGGCATTGGCATGTGGACACATAAACCAGGTTGTCATGCTTAATATCATTACCAGCTGAGCAAGTTGCCATCCTCTAAATCATTATTTATGACAATAATGACTAATAAATAAGCATATGGACTTGGAAATCAACCCAACTTGTATTGGCAATATTATATCTGTTTGTTACATAATCTATGCTTTTCTGACTCTCACATATCTTGTAGGTAAGATAGCATCACCAATAATAGAACCTATCACCCATTGTCTTAGGGTTTCTATTGCTTCAATGAAACACCATGGCTGAAAAGCAAGTTGGGGTTTAGTTGGCTTACACTTCAGCATTGTACTGTGAAGCTTACACTTCAGTTCATTGCTGAAGGAAGACAGGATAGAAATTCAAACAGGGCAGGATCCCAGAAGTAAAAACTGGCGCAGAGGTCATGGAAGGGAGTTGCTTACGGCTTGTTTCCCATGTCTTGCCAAGCACATCTTATAGTACTAAGGACTACTTGCCCAAGGCTGGCACCACCCCTCCATGGGCTGGCTCCTCCCACATTGATCGCTAAAGGAGAAAATATCTAACAGCTGGATCTTATCTAAGCATTTCCTCAACTGAGGCTCCTTTCTTCCTCTCTAATGACTCTACCTTGTGTCAAGTGGACACACAAAGCCACCCAGTACATCCATGTAATTAAGACCCTGGTGAGTATTAAACATTAATCTACTTATTGACTATAAGCTAAATGAAGTGGGGAAATTAATGCATTACTTTTCTTTGTAAAGAAATAGATAGCTTCTATTCCACCAGAAGCCAGGCAAGTCTCCTGAACCACAGAGGACCCCTGGCCAAATCAGAGGGCATACACAGAGCCAAACCTAAAGTCCCAAACTTGAGCAGCAATCCTCTATTGGAACAGAGGCCATTCAGGTCATCAAAACTCCATCCCCCAATAAAGGCAGAGAACCTTTCCTCAAAAACAGAATGCATAGTCAGATGAACAGAAATAAAATAGAAACCAAGGAAGAAAATACCTATCCAATAAAGAGAAATCCAGAAATTGTCAGATAGACCTATCAATACTCCAAATACAGATGCTTAAATGTCAGTGTAAGAGTGCAAACAACAGCAGCTGAGGCAGTATGTCACCACCTGAGCATAGTCATCCCACTACAGCAAGACCTGATTATCAACCACACCTGAAACAGAAGAAAACCTTAAAACCAACTTTATAAAAAAGATGGATGTTTTTTAAAGAGGAAATAAATAAATACCTTAAAGAAATTGAGGAAAAGACAATCAAAATATTGGAGGAGTGAATAAATCTCTTACAGAATTTCAAAGTAAGAAAAACCAATCAGTTGAAGGAAATGAATGAAACTCTTCAAGACCTAAAAATGGAAATAGAAACAATAAAGAAAACACAAACTGAGGGAATTCTAAACATGGAAAATATAAGTAAAAAACTACAGATGCAAGCATCACCAAAGGAAATCAAGATAAGAAAGAGAAAATCTTGGGCAAAATCCTAGCAAAATTCTTCAAAGAACTCGAAAGAACAGTACTCAACTTCATGTGGAAAAGCAAAAAAAAAAAAAACAGGATAGACAAAACAAACCTGTACAATAAAATAACTTCTGGAGGCATCATAATCTCTGACTTCAAACTCTAGTACAGAGCTACAGTACTGAAAACAGCCTGGTATTGGCAAAAGAACAGACAAGAGTACCATGGAACCAAATAGAAGACCAGGCTATCAATTCACACATCTTCAAACACCTGATCTTTGATAAAGAAGCAAAAAATATCAAATGGGAAAAATAAAGCATAACAAATGGTGCTGGCATAACTGGATATCAACATGTAGAAGAATGAAAATAGACCCAT
>LOEQ01001930.1:181274-196468 GCA_001685075.1 Bramus lutescens
AAAAAAAAACAAGATCTCCTGAGTAAATTGGGAGCATGGGGACTTTGGGGTAGGAATGAAAAGGGAGGGGAAAGGCAGGGAGAGGAACAGAGAAAAATGTAGAGCTCAATAATTATAAATGAAAACTGTGTAAAAAAGAAAAAGAAAATGGAAAAAAGAAAAATGAACAAACACTTGAAAAAATTGATTCATCAGTCAAAAAGTTGCTAAATATAAAAAATTCTTAATACAAAGCAAGCAGGAAATTCAGGACACTATGCAAAGACAAATCATAAAATTATAGCGATAGAAGGAGACATTCTCAGTTCAAAGGCCTAGAAAATATTTTTCACAAAATTCTAGATGAAACTTTACCTTACATAAAGAAGACATGGTGGTGAAGGTACAAGAAATTTACAAAATGCCAAATAGATTAGACGGGAAGAGAAAAATACCTCACCACATAATAAGCAAAACCTGAACATATGGAACAGAAAAGGAATATTCAAAGTTTCAAGAAAAAAAGACCAATGACATATGAAGGCAAACCTATTAACCTGGCTTCTCAATAGAGACTCTTAAATCCAGAAAGTCCTGGACAGATATGTTGCAGATTCTAAGAAGCCACAGATGCCAACCCAGACTACTATACCCAGCAAAACTTTCAATCACCATAGATAGAGAAAACAAGATATTCCATCCAATTTATTTTAAATTTAAACAATATCTATCCACACATCCAGCCCTACAGAAAGTAATAGAAGGAAAGCTTCAACAGAAGAAAGTTAATTACACCCACAAATCAGGCAGCAAATAATCTAACACAAACACAAAAAAAGAAAAACACACACATATATAAAAACTACCACTATCAAAAACTACAAAAACCAAAAAACCAAAAAAGTATGAACAATCATTGGTCATAGATATCTCTCAATACCAAAGGATTCAATTTCCCAATGGAAATACATAGACTAACACAATGGATACACAAACAAGATCCATCCTTTAGCTGTGTACAAGAAACATACCTTAACAATGCAGATAGACATTACTTCAGAACAAAGTATTGTAAAAAATTTTCCAGGCAAATGGCCCCAATAAGCAAGTTTTTGTAACTATACTAATATTTAACAGAATAGATTTCAAATGAAAATTAATCAAAAGACATGATGAGGTTCACTTCATAACCATAAAAGTTAAAATCCACCAAGATGACCTCTCAATTTTTAATATCTATGTCCCAAATAAATGGCACCCACATTTGTAAAGAAAATAGTACTAAAGGTTAATTCACACATTGTCCCTTATACACTGATAGTGGGGGACTTAAATAATCCATTTTCTACAATGAGCAGATCAGCCAAACAAATACAAACAGAGAAATACTGGAGCTAACAGATGTTATAAAGCAAATGGACCTAATAGATATCTGCAGACTATTTCACACAAACACAAAATATTACACTTTCTTCTAAGCACCTTAGAAAACATTCTCCAAAATTGAACATATATTCTATCATAAAACATGTCTCAACACATACAAGATAACTGAAATAACCCTGTATCCTCTCAGACCATCATGGATTAAAGCTGGAATTCAAGAACAGAAGAAAGAACAGAAAGCCTACAAATTCATGGAAACTGAATTTCTCATTCTTGAATGACTGTGTCAAGGGAAAAAAAGATAGAAACTAAAGACTCCTTAGAATTCAATGAAAATAGATACACAATATAACCAGACTTTGAGACAAATAAAACCTATTGTAACAGCAAAGCTCATAAAATGAAGTGCCTTCATAAAGATAATGGAGAAAGCTTATAAGAACAACTTAACAACACACCTGAAATCTCTAGAACAAAAAGAGGCAGAAATGACAAAGAGACTAGATGGCAGAATATGCAAATTGAGGGCTGAGATCAATAAAATAGAGACAAAGAGAAAATTACAAAGAATCAGAGAAAAGTAATTGATTCTTTGAGAAAATCAACAAGCTAAGTAAACTCTTAAACTAACTAAAAGACAGAGTGTGAATGCTCAACTTAAAAAAATTTGTGATTAGAAGTGTGTCATAATAAGAAACATTTATGAAATCTAGACAATCATAGGGTCATATTTCATACACCTGTACTATACAAATTTGGAAAATTTAAAAGAAATGAGGATATTTCTTGATAGATATCACTTTCCAAAGTTAAATGAAGATCAGATAAACAATTTAGTTACACCTATATCCCTTAAGGAAATAGAAACAGTCATTAGAATATGGTTTTAGTGAAGGATTCTACCAGATATTCAAAGAAGAGCTAATAACAATACTCCTCAAATTATTCCAAGAAATAAATACATAAATGTTACCAAATTCATTTTATGAAGACACACTCACCTTGATACAAAAAGACTCATGAATATTGATGCAAAAATACTCAATAAAATATATACTGGCAAACCAAATCTGAGGAAGCATCATAAAGATCATCCACTGTGATCAAGCAGGTGTTGACTTTGGTTTCTGTCCCATGAGGTCTCACATCCATTTAGTCCCAACTAAACACATAGAGGCCTATATTAATTATAAACTGATTGGCCTATTAGCTCAGGCTTCTTACTATTTATTATAATTTATATTAGCCCATAAGTCTTATCTGTGTTAGCCATGTAGTTTGGTACCTTTCATCAGCGAGGCATTCTCATCTTTGTCCTCTACATCTGGCTTCCTCTGTCACTGGATGATGACTGCAGACAGACCTTTCTTCTTCCCAGAATTCTCCTGTTCTAGTTGCCCCACCTCTACTTCCTGCCTAGCTACTGGACAATCAGCATTTTATTAAAAATAATACAAGTGACAGGATAAAAGACCATTGTCCCACAAGCACTTACCCCCCTTTAAGAAAAAAAAAACAGGAACTCTGAATCCAAACTCCTTTGTTTAGCTTTTCTCCTAAACATTATTCATAACAACTTGTAACCAACATTCTGAACAAAGGCAAACATCCATAATCCATGTTTTGGGAACATGAGCATAGTTTTCTAGGCTGTTTCCTGCTGATTGCAGATGCTGATAATATTATGGGGACCTAAAGAAAATTTTGAATTATGGTTGAGTCCTGAATGGAATATACTGTGAGGCTTCATTATTTCAGCCAATAGTCTTGAAACTGTTCTGGATGCAAAACTCACAGGAAACTTCAACAGAGGTCCTAGGACATGGTGAATCATCTGGTCCATCTGCTCCAGTTAGAGATTCTTCAGGGTGTCTTCCTTGGGCAAACCTGGTTTTTCTTAGCCCAGAATGAATCCACAGTCTCTTATTTCCTGTGGAAACAAAAGTAAAACCTCTTCTCCAAAGTAACATACCTTTTAAGTTAAATTTTGAAGTCAAGGCATTTCAAAATACTTATGTTGGATTAATCCAGCAGCATTTATAATCAAATGTTGTTTAGCAGCTTTTGCTCCTTCCTCAGCCATCAAAAAAATTAAAGAAAACACAATAACATACATTATCCAGACTCTATGCGTATTTTTCATCTTTACATGGCTTTATTTTAAACTATATTTATTTTATTTTTAATTTTTGGCTTTTTGAAGCAGGGTTTCTCTGTTTATCTTTGGCTGTAGACCAGGCTGTCCTTGAATTCACAGATATCTGCCTGCCTCTGCCTCCCAAGTGTTGGGATTAAAGGTGTGTGCCACCACACCTTGAAATGACAGCTCTGCCTGCCTCTGTCTTCCAAGTGTAGGATTAAAGGTGTGTGCCACCACACCCAACTACTCATTTTCTTTCTTTTTTTTTATTTGATGACTTTTGTCCTTTATGTTTTCTCTCCCAAACCTACAAAAATTTTTAAATGCACTCTAAAGTATTTAGAGGTTTCTTTGGTTTAAATCTGTCATATTGTGCATCTGTAATTATTTTCTGACCAGGACTGTTTCTTAAAATGCTAAAGCAGCTTGGCTAGGAGTAAGTCGGCTTTGCCTTTTGGATCCCCAGGCTATCATGGCAGAAGTCCAATCACTACCTCTGAGACTGCCAGGTAGGAGTTGTCCTCACCACCTAAACTCTGATAACCAATTGGCCCATGCTGCCACCAAGTAACTTGTAGCATGCTGTCCATGACCTTCATTTAAATGCTCCATAGTGGGACCTTCAGAAAGAATCAGAATTTATGTTGGCAGCACAGCCCAGGAAGCCATTTCAAAACCATGCAGCTTTATTTCTGCTACCACTGAATCAGTAAGACATCTCTTAAAGGAACCACAGCATGTTGTCAGCAAAGCAAAGCCCATTCAGAAGAAAAAAAATATATGGCTAAACTTTGGTTTTATGTGGATGCAGTTGTCTATATTGGTGTCATTTGTTGACTGAGGTTTCTGTCCCAACAGGTTCCATATCCTTTTAGTCCCAAATAAACACAAAAAGGCCTACATTAATTATAAACTGATTGGCCTATTAGCTCAGGCTTCTTTTTAATTCCTATAACTTATATTAGCCCATATTTCTTGTCTGTGTTAGTGACGTGGCTTGCTACCTTTCAGCAATAATACAAGTGACAGAATAAAAGATCATTGTATCATGTCCAAGATAATGGTTCAACACAGAAAATTTTTTCAATTTATTCACCATATAAACAAACAAAAAATGCACATGATCATCTCATAAAATGTTGAAAATATTCTTCCCCAAATTCAACACCCCTTCATGATAAAAGTCTTGGTGAGATTAGGAATAAATGAGATATAACTAAGCATAATAAAGAAAATATTAAGCAAGTTTACAGCAAACATCAAACTAAATGGAGAGAAACACAAAGTAATTCCATTACAATTGGGAACAAGACAAGCATGTCAACTCTCTCCATATCTATTCAATATAGTTCTTGAAGTCATGGATAAAGCAATTAGATAATTAAAGATGATCAAGAGGACACAGGTTGGAAATGAAAAGTCAATTCATTATTATTTACAGATGATATGATAGTATACATAAGAGTTCCCAAAAATTCAAACAAATTTAAAAATAGGGGACTGGTCTAAGCAGAGAATTTTTAATCCCGGAATCTCAAATGGCTGAAAAACAATTAAAGAAATGTGCAACATACTTAGCCTCAGAGAAAGACAAATCAAAATAACTCTGAGATTCCATCTCATAACTGTCAGAATGACTAAAATCGAAACAAAAGTGAAAACCCATGCTGGCAAGGATGTGGCTTATAGTGTATAATCCTCCACTACTGGTGGGAATGCAAACTTGTACAGCCACTTTGGAAATCAGTGTCATGGGTTCTCAGAAGATTAGGAATATATCTACTAAAGACCCAGATATACCACTCTTTGGCATATACTCAAAGGAGGCTCAAAAATACCTCAAAGACACTTGCTCAACCATATTTATAACAGTTTTATTTACAAAAGCCAGAACCTGGAAACAACCTAGATGTTTCTCAACTAAAGAATGGATAAAGAAAATATTGATTCATATCTGAGTCTTCGATTCAAGCCTTTGTCAATCTCTCTGTTTTTATGCTAATACCAAGCTGTTTTCATTACTGTAGCTCTACAATAGAGCTTGATGCCAGAAATTCATTTATTGTACATGGCTGTTTTGGTTATCCTGGGTTTTTGTTTTTCCATATGAAGTTGAGTATTGTTCTTTCAAGGTCTGTGAAGAATTGTGTTGAGATTTTGATGGGGATTGCATTGAATGCATAAATTGCTTTTGGTAAGATTGACATTTTTATTATGTTGGTCCTATCTATTCATAAGCATGGGAGATCTTTCCATTTTTGGTATCTTTTTCAATTTCTTTCTTCAAAGACTTCTCAAACAGGTCTTTCACTTCTTTGGTTAGTGTTTCTTTCTCAGTGTCTACATCATTTGTATATAGGAGGGCTACTATTTTTCTTGAGTTGATCTTGTATCCTGCCACATTGCTGAAAATATTTACATTATTAGGAAATCAGTGCTGTGGAAATGGTTGCATTAACTAAAGTAGTTTGTAAATTTCAGTGCAATATCTACCATGATACCATTGAAAGAGCTAAGGCTGTAGCTCAGTGGTCATACAGTTGCTGAGAATATGTGAGATCCTGGATTTGATCTTCAGTGAACACACAAACACACACACATACATACATATGTCACACACATGCATACATATGTCACACACAGATACACACACATACATACATATATGCAAAAATACCTCTCTCTCACACACACACACGTGTGCTCGCGTGCAAGAGGCATGCGTGCCCAATTCAGTTAACATTTTTCACACAGAAGTAAGAGAGACTCCAAGAGCCAAAGGAATTCACAATACTTGATTTAAATATTTTTACATAAACATGGTAAAGAAAACCACATGCTACACTGTCATAGACAAAAAAAAAACAGACACCAGTGGAATAGACATTAAACCAATGGAATCAATTAGCTAATCTTGATAAACTTAGTGCATCTATAGGTAACTCCTAACAAAGTTACCAGAAACATGTACTATAGCAATGGAAACTTCTTTAAGTGGTGCTAGCCAAACTGAACATCCACATGTAGAAACATGAAACTACATCCTTTAAATAAATCAAAGACTTTAATGTAGGACCTGAAACTTTGAGGCTACTAGAGAAAAACATGGGAAATGCTACAAGAAAAAAGTATAAGAAAAAACTTCTAGAATAGAACTCCAGTATCTCAAAATAAAGTAATTTACAGAGAAGATTTGCAAATTAAAATGACCCAATTAAAAAGATTCTGCACAGCAAAGAAACAAATTACTAGAACAAAAAGGCAACCTGCAGAGTTCAAAAATATCTTTGCCAACTGCACATGTGACAGGGGACTGATACTCAGACAGCATGAAAGATTCAAAATTAAATACACAGAATGCAAACAACCCAATCCCTAACCAGGATAAAATGAATTGAAACGACCCTTTTTAAGAGAGAAAGTACCAATGGGTAATAGACACGATAAAAATGTAAACATTATTGGCAAGTAGGGAAATGCAAGCCAAAACTACAGTGCGATTGTCTCTAATCTTAATCAAAATTGCTATCATCAAGACAAAAGCATCCATGCTGGTAATAACGTGAAGAGGGTGACACTCATGACAGTTGATGGGAATGTTGAAAAATTAGTGCAGATGCCATATATATAAGGATAGGGGTGCCACTTCCAAACAAAACAGAACTTCTATGTCATCAATCTAAGCCTCACTGTATTATACTAGACTGTGGTGTACTGTACTACACTACACTATATTATACTTCATATTTATATAAAAATCAGCCTAATAACTAAATTACGGATGAATGGGTTTAAAACGGATGTGTGTGTGTGTACATACACATTTAATGGAATATTAATCATCCTCAAAGATGAATAGGATTGTCTTTTGTAAAAACAAAAACAAAATTATTGTGGCTAGAGACACAGTTTTAAGTAAGGTCATAGTAATAAATATAAAACCTCAAATTACCTTTCATATATGAAATCTAATAATCAAAGAATAGAAATAGAAGGAAAGCAAGAGGAAGAGGAAGGCAAAGACGGTGAGAAATTAGAAGGGAAACTATGTAGAGGAATATAATAAGGGAACTATGGGAATGATAAGGTTGATATTAGGGTGAGAAATTAGATTGATATTAGTATACAATATGGAAAATTCCTCAATGAAACTTATTATTTCATGTAATTGATAAACACTATTGAAAATTCATGGAAATGAAAACAAATGCCATGCAATCCTACACATAGGTTTGAGATTTAAAGAGAAGAAAGAGAACAGGGAAGAGAATGAGACAAGTTCTTATGATTACACAAATTTTGTCAATATACTGGTCTCAGTGGCTTAAATATTCAAGAATCTAGCCATATGCCACCTACAAAATAGTTAAAAAGTTAGCCTTGTGGACAGAAATGGCTGATATTTTCTGAAATGTCTGAATTTATTTCCATAATTATAACAAAATACCTATGTTACTGGCCTTATAAAGAGAAAAGGTTGGGTGATCTTTTCATTGTGGAGCCCAATGTGAAGCTAGGCATTATGGATACGAGCACATGCATAACAAAACTGCTCACATCCAAGACACGGGAAAGACAGACAGGAGTGGGGTGGTATCCTTTTTCCTATTCAATGATATTCCTCACATGATAGACTCCCACTAGGCTCTACTTTGCAGCACTTCCACCTAGAGAAGAAGCATTTGACATATGGATTTTTGGAAAACATCACCATTGAGCAAAGGCAGAGGAGGGCTCCCTTACCATGCTTGCTTATGTGGATTTGACCCCTTTGAGTCAGTAGCAACAAACCTTTATTTGTTTTAAAGAGTGGTCTTAGTGTGGTTTGATAATGTGATAGTAACATGAATCACTTCTTTTTGGTTTGATCCGGTTCTTTGAAACCTAGCACAGGTGCTCAATCTAAAACAATATGGTAAATATTTCATTTATCATCAATTGTAAAAAGCACAAGTACTATGTTAGTCTTAGGAAAAACTTCAGAAGTAACATACTGAACTCACTGTTAAATGACACTGGGTTTCATTTACTACAATACATAATTTTAATATAATTTAGTTGTGAGTGAACTAATAATGGATGTTCTGAGAAATTATATTTGTTTTTTATTTAGTTAGCAATGTTTTCCTTTCTTGCTTATACAAAAATTATGATGCATCTTTTAAACTGTCTTATGGCCCATAGAGTCAGTGAAATATGACAGCTTTAAAAGTTATTTGAAAACCAAAAGAAGCTCATAAAATATTTGTATACTGACCTACTTCTGTGGAAACTTCTTAAAATATGTGCATATAAGAAAGAAATATAAATGGAGTCACCAAATAATGGAAAGACAATATTCCAACTAAACATCTTTCACCATCAAGTAAAACTTACAATGACAGTATAGGGTAGAGCTAATGAATCTGCTGTCCAAAGGCCTGAAGGGAAATCCCTGACATCTCAGGTTATTTTTTTGTTCTCCATGAACTGATTAAAGATAAGGCCCATTGCTAAAGATAACACTTACATATCTCACAGACTATTGAGAGACAGAGCTGGTGCTATGCCCTATTGACTAGTGTTCATGGTACTAAAAGGTACTTTGCAAGTAACCAGAGGAAAAAGGGAACCACCCTAATCCAACTATGAACTTTTTAATTGGCAATGATGATCAGCCTGCATGGTATGCTGGTCCAATAGTGGCACAAACATTGGGGGAGCAACCAACCACTACATGATTGGATTTAAAGCCCACTAAATTAGATGGAACCCATGTTTGAAGTAGCTCAGGTGGTGAAGAACCTAAGACTGGATAGACCGTGGGCCTAAGGAGAAACCAAATATATTTTTTCTGCAAAAGGAACAAGGTAATAAAATGATTTCTAATGACACTCTTCTATACCCATAAGTAAGTGTCTTTGTCCGCCATCATCAGAGAAGCTTCCTTTTGTATAGATGGGAGCTAATAAAGAGACCCAAAATCATACAATTTGGAGAGAGTGAGAGACATTGAAACCGACAATTTAAATAGATTGTCTTCATAAAACCCTTTCCCTCATGGTCCATGTGCTATATGGAAGAGGAGGCAGGCATACTGTAAGAGCTAGAAGGGACAGATGATATCAAGGGAACAGCAGTTTCCAGATACAGCAGGACTGATGTGAATTTGCAGAGACTGTGGAAACCATGCACAGGTCCTGAGAGATTAAGGCCAGAGCAGACGTAGCTGCTGAGAGTGGGAAGACAACACAATCTCCTACTCCTGATGAAGAAGCTACGTCCAAATGACAACTTTCCTCTAATAGAGTGTCACTGGGTATACAAGCCACAGCTATGGGTAGGCTTCATATCCATCACTAGATGTCCAACACAACATGAACACAAATGTGTTTTGAAGATTTTTTTGCTTATATTGCTTGCTTTGTGAATCATTTATTTTACTGATTTTTTTTTTTGCTTATATAGTATGATCTCCAATTTGGGGTTTTTGTGGTGTGCATGTGTGTTTGTGTTTCTTGTACTTCTTTGCTGTCTTCTAAATTCTGGTTTGTTTGTGTGTTTTTTTTTATGTTACCTCTTTATTTTCTAAAGAAATAGAAAAAGAAATTGTAATTTGATGGCTGGGGAGGTGGAAAGGATCTGGGGGAAATTGAGGGTATGGGAAAGAGTGATTAGAATATTGTGCATGTATTTTCAACAAAATAAAATGAACAAAAACTGAAATGCACGTTTAAAGTCAAAACCTAAGGAATTTAAATAAAAAATAAACAAATTTTTATGCTTATAGAAGTGGTTAATTTCTAGGAACAAAAATAAAAACAAACAAAACAAAACAAATGAAGGAGTAGAAAATGCTGAGTTAAAAAAATGCTAAAGTAACACAACCCAAGGGGAAAACAGATGCCATGGAACAAAATAACAATAAAATAAACCATAGTTCTTTAATAAAAATCAAACACATCCTAGGAAGTCGTAAGGACTGATGTGACAACCCAGCAGTTAGAAGGAGGCAAATTTTCAAAAATTTTCAGACTGAAACAGTAGATCCACATAGTTTGTTTAATCTAAGCAAAGAAAACCATTAATACTATAAATACTATAGTAGTCATTTCAAGCTAAAGAACACATCAGCCTAAAGACTAAAGAAAACAATTTCAACAACAAGTTAAATATATATATATATATGATATACATCATATATATACACATATATATGATGGCTAAATGATTAAAGAATGAGGACAAAATCTAGGATCTCAGACACCCACTTGAATATCAGATATGATTGGCAGCTGTACAGACAAGGAAGAGCTTTCATAAACAATACATCTTCATATTGTCATTTGTGAACTGACTGCCTAAAGCAAATCTGGCAACATAGAAGAGTGATTAAGGGTTTCCTTGATGTAAACTTTTAATTTCTATATGCATATGCACACACAGGTACCCACACACATATGTAAAAATAAATCTATACATACATGTGTGCATGTCATACATGTGAAACCTGATCTTACAGAATCATATGTATGGCATAAAATTATTTGCTCTTCAAAATTACCCAGAACACTTGACACTATTTAAACAAATGTTTGAAACAGTGAATTGGACATATTTAAAGAGGAGAGAAAAATACAGGTGGCAAACTCAGGCAATAATCCACACTAAACAGACTTAGACCTCCTTCTACATGAGAAATCTTCTAAGAGTATAGCAAAACTGAACACAGATATATGTGCGCTCATGTCCTCTTGAGAACTGAATTCTGTTAAGGAATCAGTTCCTAAACCAAGTGTCACTATAGCATCCCAAACAGGCAATGTGAATGCTCAACACTACTTCCTCAAGGCCCCATGGCCAAACATTTACATATAAGAACTTTACCAGAATATAACCTTAAACTTACTTTTACCTACAAAATTTCAAAACATTGACTATAAAAGAGCAATATTTATGATCATATTTAAGCTATACTACCTTCTAATTTCATAGCTTTAACTTGTGTTCATATGAAGCTGAATATTCACAGAAATTTTAATAAAGACATAAAACATTTTTGCTAATGAACTGTGTGAGAACTTTGGTGATATGAACTTATTAAACAGAATTCTCCTCTTTAGAATTTCTCAGATCCTAACACTCACGTATTTTGTGAATATACAAACCTAAGAAAAGCATGCAGCTTTTACGTTTGGTCACTTTCCCTACAGCTACCACATACCCAGATACCAATTATCATCATCTGGCAGTGACACAATTATTTTACAAACCAAACTTTGGGAAATGTCATGTGAGGGAACTGCTATAAAAATCCTGAAAAAAATTGTGCGTGTTTTAAGTTGTGCGATTAGCACTGGGAAGCTTGGCTTTGCACATGGCCCATGACAGCTACATTGCACACTGTCTTTATGAACAGAAGTGGTTGGATTCCTCTTACGAAACAACAATATGTGCATATTTTTGTTCTTCTGAAATTCAAAGCTTATGGTTCTGTGTTACTATGCACTGTGCTAAGAAACAAAATCCTTCTCTCAGGTGAAGAAAGATGCAGACGAGAGAGCAAGAGAGGAAGAGCAGCTCAAATAAGAGGAGCAGGCAATATCTACCCTGTTATCCAGACCTAGCCTTGCCAATAGACTATGTCTCTGAGCCCTTCTTCAGGGAACCCTTCTGATAAAACTTCAGATGCTATTTTTACTATATTTTAAATATAATTTTGCACACACACACACACACACACACACACACACACACACACACACAGTTTGGAGCCTGAGTCATTATCTACAACGTCGAGTGTGGAAGTCAGAGGACAACTTGTCAGAATTACATCTCCCCTTACACTGTATGTCTTCAGGAAACAAACTCAGATCTTCAGGCTTGGCAGAAATTGTCTTTATCCTCTGAGTCATCCCTCCAGCCCAAGAAGCTATTTTAGAGAGAATCTCATAAAAATTCTGGGCAGAAACCATGCTGGCCTAGACTCAGTTGCCCATGGCGAGCAGGTGGCAGAAGGCAGTCCTCTCATCTTCACTGTAACGCAGAGAAGAAGGACTGTAGCTATTGTATGAAATCTGGGAACGGAGCAGTCTTCAGTGCTTGCGGTGAACAGCAGCTGTACTGGTGTGGCATTGGTAGCCAGTACAGAGGAGTAACAGAAATGTTAGGCATACTGACAAGGAAGCTCCAGCTTCCTGGGTGTCCCTGACCACTGAGTCACATGGTAACATGTATTACACATAAGCAGAAGTTTCCTGACTGAGCTCCTGCACTTAAAATGGGGAAAGCTAAAAACGCTGTGGACATTAGGTGCAAAAGCTAAAACTAGTCGGTGCTGTTGATATGTTGGCGGTTCTTTGTATTTCATCTCTTTGCTGGTTTTTTCACTAGCTCCGTGAACAATACATAATACTGGATTCTGTATTTTTCCCTAAGACTACTTTTCTAATTGCAATAAGTAATGCAAACAGTATATTTAGTGTGTTTTCTTGGGAAACAATAAGTATAGTTTATTGATGCTGTGTTGGAAAATATTATTTCCCATATTGCTGCTGAATCTCTAACATCTTTCTACCCAGGGTCTAAGATTCGGTGTCATTGACTATGTGTCCTCGCTTCTCATTTGCTGGGCTAGATTAAGAGAGACTTTATTGCTCTTAATTCTTTTGTTCATTTGTATTCATTGAGGCAATGTCTACAAGAAGGAAGATTTGTACAGAATAGAATATTTTATTTGGGAAAACTAATCAACATATGCACAGCAAATGCAATTTCTATTGAAAAGCAAGCCAAGCCAGTGGAAAAATAAAATAACCAAATAAGCTAAAATAAATTTTTCTGTCATAGAACATATATATTTACATATAAAAATAAAATTAAGCACTGTATAATTTCTCCAAAGGTCTATATTTCTTATTAAAATATGCTATAAATTCTTCAAAGTAAAAAATATTATTATTATACACAAAGGGAAATTTTGAAAGTAGTTATATTGAATGCTATTTAAAACTAACTGAATGGAACTAAAAATTATAATCTTATAAATAAACAATTTAAAAATATTTCAGGAAATAACTTTGTTCTATGTGGAATATAATCTTGATAAATATCTATTCATAGTCCACTGGATAGCTTTTTCAGGCTCTGATGAAGATAAAGCCAGTTTACTAGCCTCATATGAATATAATGATCTAGATCCTTATTCAGAGTGGATATGTAGAAAGTCAAAAGAGGATATTAAAAAAAATATATACACAAAAGAAAAGAACAAGATAGCTCCCTGAGACACAGACAGTGACTGCACCAAGAAGACCAAGAAGTGAGTGACAGACTCCCAAACTAGACTGCCAAGTGTCTGGACCCTAGGCCCTGGGGCAAAAGCCTGGGCCACTCCACCACCCATTTTAGCCACACCAGCCAGTCAGTACGCAAGGCTCCTGTGAGCAGGTTGCTCCACCCTCACCCCCACTGAATCCTGTAAACTACAAATATCACCACATCCCCATACCTACTGATGCCTCACAACCTCATGAACATGTGGCAACACAGACAACAACTGCAACTCTCAGTTCAAGAGCAGTTCCCTGAAACATAGATACTGACTACAACAATCAGACCAAGAGGCACAGACACTGCCTACACCGAATGGAGGAAGAGATACATGGATGCCAGTGTAAGAACACATACAACAACCAAAGTAACAATATGGCACCACCAGAACCTAGTGGTTTTACAACAGCAAGATGTGAAAATCCCAATGCAGAATAAGCAGAAGAAAATAACTTTAAATACAACTTTTTCAAGATGATAGAGATTCTTAAAGAGGAAATGAGAAATCCCCTTAAAGAAATCAAGGGAAAAAAAACACAAAACTGGAATAAATTAAAAACTCTCTCAAAGAAAGCCAAGAAAACCAAGAACAAGAGATTAAATAGTCAAGACACTTTAATTCAAAAAAAATCCACAAATTTCAGGAATTACGTAAATGGTAAATTTGGGTAAATGAATAGAAACTACAGATGCAAGCATAAAGAACAGAATGCATAAAATGAAAGAGAGACTCTCAGGTGCTGAAGATATGATAGACAAAATAGATCCATAGATCAAAAAAATCAAAACTAAAAAAGTCATAACACAAAACTCCCAAGAAATCTGGGACCCCATAGAAAGACCAAGGCTGAGAATAACAGAGATAAAAAGAGAATACAGATACTTAAAAAGACAATGTGTCCCTTTTGTCTGCGAGGTCCTGGCCAGCAAATGGCCCTGATCCTGTACCAGAAGATCCAGCAGAGGGGTGTTTTCCTGACTGGACGGAAAAAGCCCCAGAGAGGGAGCACAAACACTCCTCAACCCCCTAAACTTTCTGGTCATTCTGCAGGGGCTTCTCTCTTCCTATTCCATACCAGCTTGATCACAGGCACTCCTTCCTTTCTCTGGGCGCATAAGATTCCCCAGCTCAGCCTATTTTGGGGCTGGGATGGGGTGGCAAGTGCAACCTGGCAGGAGTTCCTTTGTTTCACTAATGCTGCCCAAAGCAAGCTAGGCCTTTTGTCTGCAAGGTCCCTGGACAGCAAGGGGCCCTGATCCTGTAGCATAAGATACATTGGAGAGCATTTAAAGGAAAAGATGGGTAGGCGCCAATGCAAGAATTCCTCCAACAATCTGAAAAGCAACATGATAACACCAGAACCCAGTGAACATACAA
>LOEQ01001930.1:200618-215719 GCA_001685075.1 Bramus lutescens
AATCCAGACCCAAAAAGATGAATATGGTATGTACTCACTCATAAGTGGATTCTAGCCATAAATAAATGACATGAAGCCTATAATTCATAATCCTAGAGAAGCTAAATAAGAAAGTGAACCCAAAGAAAAACATATAGTTATTCTCCTGCATATTGGAAGCAGAAAAGATTGCAAGGAAAAAGTTGTGAGCATGGGGGTGGGGTGGGGTGTGGTAAGGGGAGATGGGGAGAGAGAAAGGAGAAGGGGAGGATGGGGAGAGATTTGGGAAATGGGATGGTTGGGATGTAGGAAGGGTGGATATGCGAGCAGGGAAGTAGATATCTTAATTAAGGGAGCCATTTTAGGGTTGGACAAGAAACTTGACTCTAGAAGGGTTCCCAGGTATCCAAGGAGATGTCCCCAGCTTGTTGCTTGGGCAGCTGAATAGAGGCTGCCTCAACTGCCCCTATCCTATAGTCACACCGATGAATATCTTGCATATCACCATAGAACCTTCAGCTGNTGGGAGCTCACTAAGGCCAGCTGGACTGGGACTGATGAAGCATGTGATCAAACTAGACTCTCTGAATGTGGCTGACAATGAGGGCTGACCGAGAAGCCAAGGACAATGGAACTGGGTTTTGATTCTCCTGCATGGACTGACTTTGTGGGAGCCTAGTCTGTTTGAATTTTCACCTTCCTAGACCTGGATGGAGTGGGGAGGTCCTTGGACTTCCCACAGGAGAGGGAACCCTGACTGCTCTTTGGACTGGAGAGTAAGGGGAACGGGGAATGGGGGGAGGGGGAGGAAAATGGGATGAGGGTAGGTGGAAATATTTTAATAAAAAATATTTTAAAAAAAGAAGAAAAAAGAATATCAACTCAAAAGAACAGAAAATATATTCTAGAAAACCGTTGAAGAAAACTTTTCTAACCTAAGAAAGGAAATATCTATGAAGATACAAGAAACTTACAGGACACCAAATAGTTTGGACTGAAAAAAAATGTTCCACCACATAATAAACAAAACACAAAATATGCAGAATAAAGAAAGAATAATCAGAGTTGCAAAAGAAAAAATTCAAGTAATATGTATATAGGCACACCAATCAGAATTACACCTGAATTCACAATCGAGACTCTGAAAGCCAGAACATTCTGCAGAAGAGGTTATGCAGACACAAAGAGAACACAGATGCCAACCCAGACTAACCTTTTAATACCATAGACAGAGTAAACAAGATATTCCAAACCTTTCAATACCATGGACAGAGAAAACAAGATATTCCATGACATCACAAGATTTAAACAATACCTATTTACAAATCAAGCCTTCTAAAAATAATGAGAAGGAAAATCCAACACAAGAGTTAACTACACCCACAAAGACACAGGCAAGAGGTAATTCCACACCAGTAAATCCTATAATAAGGAAATACACACATGCATAAACATACACGATCAACAAATATAACAGGATTTAACAATCATTGCTCATTAATATCCCTTAGTATCAAAGGACCCAATTTGACTAAAAAGACACACACACACACACACACACACACACACACACACACACACATACACAATTATAAAAAAAAACCCTCAAGCAAACAGAATGGATATAAAAACAGTGTCTATCCTTCTGTTACATACATGAACGACACCTCTGTTTCAAAGACAGCCATTACCTCAGAGTAAAAGGTTGGGAAAAGATTTTCTAATCAAATGAACCTAAGAAGCAAGATGGTGAAGCTAGCCTATTATCTAACAAAATAGACTTTAAACTAAAGGTAATCAAAAAAGATAAGGAAGGACATGTCACATTCATCAAAGGAGAAATCTACTTGGACAAATTTTCAATACTGTACAATTAGGCTTAAAATACAAGGGAACCAACATTTGTAAAAGAGAAATTACTAAAGGTTAATTTGCACATTAAACCTCAGACAGTAGTAGTGGGAGACTTAAATACCCCACTTTCACCAAAGGACAGGTCTGCCAAACAGGAGATCAAGAGAGAAATAAAGGAAATAACAGATGTTATGACTCAAATGGACTTTATAGACATCTATAGAGATTCCACCAAAACATACACACAAAAATATACCTTTTCAGTACCTCATGGAACCTTATCTAAAATTGGCAACATAATCTGTAACAAAGCAAATCTCAACAAATACAAAAATTGAAGTAACCCCTTGTACCTTTTCAGATCACCATGGCTTAAAGTTAGAATTTAACAACATAAATTCAACAAGTCTACAAACTCAATGGAAACTGAATAATGCTCAGTTAATCACCACTGGGTCAAGGATAAAATAAATAAACTAAAGGCTTCACAGAATTCAATGAAAATGAGGTACAACATACCCAACATATGGGACACTATAAAATCAGTATTAAGAGGAAGTTCATAGCACTAAATGCCTGCATAAAGAAGTTGGAGAAATCTTACACTAACGTATTCACAGTATATCTGAAAACTCTAGAACAAAAAGCATCAAACTCACACAGGAGGAATCGATGTCATGAAATAATCAAATGTAGGGCTAAGAAACAACAAAAAAGAAATAAGAGAACAATACAATCAATGAGGTAAAGAGTTGGTTCTTTGAACAATGAAAAAGATAGACAAACTTTATCCAGACTAACTAAAAGGCAGAGAAATAACATCCAAATTAACAAATTCAGAAACAAAAAGTAAGACGTAAAAAAAAGACACTGAGGAAATCCAGAGAATCACCAGATCATACTTCAAAGATCCTGTACTCCAAAAAATTGAAAAATGTAAAAGAAATGGACAAATTTCTGGATAGGTACAATATACCAAAATTATATCAAGACCAGATAAACAATTTAAGTAGGCCTATAACCCCTAAGGAAATAGAAACAGTTCTTAAAATTCTCCAGACCAAAAAAGCAAAGGACCAGATAGCTTCAGCATAGAGTTCCTCCAGAGTATAAAAGAAGAGCTAATATCAATATTCTACAAACTGTTCCACATAACAGTAACAGAAGAAACATTGCTAAACTCCTTTTATAAGGTTCCAATTACCCTGATACCTAAACCACACAAAATGCAGCAAAGAAAGAGAACTACAGACCTATCTCCCTCATAAACATTTGGTGTGAAAAAAATCCTTCTGTATATGTGTTGTTTTTATTGGTTAATGAATAAAGCTGTTTTGGCCAGTGACTTAACAGAATAGAGGTAGGTGGGAAACCTAAACTGAATGCTGGGAGAAAGAAGGCAGAGTTAGGAGAAGCCATGTAGCCATCACAGGAGACAGACACCTCCATCAGAGCCCCCAGAAACGTTGCCAGTAGGTCACGACCTTGTGGTGATGTACGGATTAATGGAGATGGGTTAGTTTAGAATATAAGAGTCAGCTAGAAATACACTTATTGGCTAAACAATATTGCAAATTATATAGTTCCTGTGTGACTATTTTGTTTCTGAGCTGCAGGGAATGAACAAATAACCCCTGACTACAAACACCGATGCAAAAATTCTCAAAAAAAGTACTGGTAAGCCAAATACAAGAACACATAATAAAAATATCATCTACCATGGCCAAGTAAGCTTCATTCTAGAGATACAGGGTTGGTTCAACATATAGAAGTATAACAATGTAATTCACCATATAAACAAACTGAAAGATAAAAAAGTGGTAAAATTCTTTGACAGAATCCAACACATTTTTGTGAAAAAGGTTTTTGGAGAGATCAAGGATACAAGGAACATATCTAAACATAAGTTTATATAAAAAATCAACATCAAATTAATTAGAGAGAAAGTCAAAGTGATTCAACTAAGATCAGGGACAAGACAAAGCTATCTATTCTTTCAATATCTACTCAATAGAGTACTGAAACTTCCAGCTAGAGTAATAAGGCAACAAAATAAGATCAACAGGATACAAATTGGAAAGGAAGAAGTCAAACTATTGCTATTTGCAGATAATATGATACTATACATAAGAACCCAAAAGATTCTATCCAGGAACTCCTTTAGTTGATAAACACCTCAAGAAATGTGAAACTACACATGATTAACTAAAAAAAAAAATCAGTAGCCTTCCTCTATTCAAATGATCAACAGGACAAATAAGAAATCAGAGAAACACCATCCTTTATAATAGCCACAAATAAAAACTATCTTTGGGAAACTCCAAACAAAAAAAGTGAAAGACGTGTATGACAAAATCTTTAGGTATCTAAGGAAAGAAATAGAAGAAGGTATCAGTAAATTGAAAATCCTCCTTTACTCTTGTATAAGAAAAATGCTAATCTTACCAAAAGCAATCTCTACATTCAATGCAGTTCCCAACAAAATCCCTTCATAATTCTTCTCAAATCTTGAAAGAACAATACTAAACTTGATATGTAAAAAGAAAAAACAACCCACAGGATAGCCAAAACAATCCTGCACAATAAAGCAACTTCTGCAGGCATCACCATCCCTGAATTCAAACTCTACTGTAGAGTTATAATAATAAAAACAGCCTGGTATTGGCATAAAATGAGACATGTGGATTAAAGGAATTGAATTGAAGACCCTGAAATTAATACACACACCTATGAACACTACATTTTTGACAAAGAAGCCAAAGTAGTACAATGAAAAAAGAAAGAATATTAAAAAAAAATGGTGCTGGCAGAATTGAAAGTCAAAATGTAGAAGACTGCAAATAGATCCATATCTATCATCACACACAAAACTCAAGTCCAAGTGAATCAAAGACCTCATCATAAACTTAGTTACATTGAACCTAATAGAAGGGAAAGTGAAAAGTAGCCTTGACTGCATTGGCACAGAAAACTACTTTCTAAATATAACACCAGTAGCACAGAAACTGAGAGCAGTAATTAATAAACGGAGCCTCCTAAAACTGAAAATATTTTGTGAGGCAAAGACTTGATTCATAAGACAAAATGACAGGTTACATGATGAGAAAAGATCCTTATCGGCCTCACATTTGTTAAAGAGATAATCTCCAAAAATATATAAAGAACTCAAGAAACTAGATAAAATAATTAAATTTAAAAGTGAGGTACATAGCTAAACAGAGAATTCTAAACATTTAATGAATTGCTAAACATCCTTAGCCACCAGGGAAATGCAAATCAAAATGATGCAGAGTTATCATCTTATAGCTATCAGAATGGCTATGATCAAAAACATTGATGACACTGTATGCTGGAGAGTATGTGGCTCATGGGGAACACTCTTTCACTGCTGGTGGGAGTGTAAATTTGTACAGTCAGCATGGCAGTTTCTCAGAAAATTGGGAATCAATCTACTTCAAGACCCAGCAATACCATTTTTGGAATATATCCAAAGGATGCTCAATCATACCACAAGAATACTTGCTTAACAATATTCTTAGCATCATTATTCATAATAGCCAGAACATAGAAACAACATAGATGCCTCTCAAACAAAGAATGGATGATTAAATTTGGTACATTTACTCAATGGAGTATTACTCAGCTGTAAAAAATAATGACATCATTGTTGGCAAAGGTTTCTGTCTTCCCAAGTCCCACAGCCATTCAGTCCTAAAGAAACGCACAGAGGCTTACATTGATTGTGAATTGTTTGGCCTATTAGCTCAGGTTTCTTATTAACTCTTATATATTACATTAACCCATAATTCTTGTCAATGTTAGCCACATGGCTTGGTACATTTTATCAGTGAGGCATTTTCATCTTGCTTCTTCTGCATCTGGGTAACAACTGCAGACTGAGGCTTTCCTCTTTCCAGAATTCTCCTGTTCTGGTTGCCCCACCTATACTTCCTGCCTGGCTAATGACCAATCAGCATTTTACTTAACCAGTACAAGTGACAAATCTTTACAGAGTACAAGACCATTGCCCCACTGCACATCATGAAATTTTCAGGCAAATGGATAGAACTAGAAAAAAATCATCCTGAATGAGGTAACCCAGACTCAGAAAGATAAACATGGTATGTACTCCCTTATAAGTGGATACTAGATGTTAAGCAAAAGATAACCAGACTACATCATACAGCTCCAGAAAAGCTAGGTAACAAGAAGGACCTAAGAGGGGCACATGGATTGCCCAGTGAAGGGGAATTAGGTGAGAAATCCTGGGTAAAGTGAAGGTAAGTGGGTGTGGCAAAAGGGAGAGAATGAAGGATGGGAGTATGAGGAGAAAGGATGATCTAGTTGGGGAGGAATGGAGTATAACAGCAATGAAAGACATATCTTTGGTTAGGAGAAACTTGGTGGTCTTCCCAGGAATCTCCAAGGATGACCTCAGCTAAGACTCCTAGTAACAGTGGAGAGGCTGCTTGAACTGGACTTTCCCTGTAATCAATCAGATTGGTGAATACCCTAACAGTTATCACAGAGTCTTCTTGATGGAACAAGGTGCCGAGATCTACAACCAAGCATCAGGCCAAGCTCTAGGATCACAGTTGAAAAGAGGAAGAATATATGAACAAGGGAAGTCCTAATCGTCAAAGGTGTAATAGAGACTGTGTGTTCATTTCCAAAACTGAGAAATACATTTCTATTACACAGAAATTACCCAGTCAGAGAGATCTTGTTATGGGCAGTCTGAATAGACTGAGACCTATCTATAGCTGCCTATACTGAAGGCTAAGGTTGCCATTAGTGTTCAAATTATATGACAACTTTACGTAAAGCTGTTCTATAGTAAATCAAGGCAGTAACATAGGGAAAGATATAAGTGGAGGAAGAATATGGACTGTTGGAGAGGCGGAAGTCATCATTATTTCCAAGCAAACTTAAGCCTTAGGATTGACAGTAGAGAAGAAACTGCCCACAACCTATATTACTTTGATATGGGTACTAACGGACAGCAGTCTTAGTCTGTGTGTACTATTGTAATAAAATATCACTGATGATACTCTAAAGCAGATTCTTTTATCAGATCTC
The DNA here is from genome assembly GCA_001685075.1 of Bramus lutescens. Taxonomy (NCBI): domain Eukaryota; kingdom Metazoa; phylum Chordata; class Mammalia; order Rodentia; family Cricetidae; genus Bramus; species Bramus lutescens. The sequence continues at coordinate 207,531 of LOEQ01001930.1, forward strand.
TGCCATCATGGAGTGCTCCATCAAAATCTGTGATGCCCTAGAATGGATAAGATGCTTTATTCTCATGCACTGAAATGATTAGCAAGCAATAAAAAAGCAAATATTTCCCATAAACACATGTCATGACTCCATCTCCTTGCCAGCACCTTCACACCCAAAGTTACTGCTGCAGTGAGGATTAGTTACACTATACATTTATGAATTGGACAAAATTATCCATGTCATAGAGAACGTTTGTCTCCCAAAGTAACTCTAGAATTCTTTGTCCATTACTGAAGTAAACAAATAGCTATCTATTATGCATGACAATTATGCTTTAAGTGATTATTTGCATGTGAATGCAGGGTCAAGGTGTACTGCATTAGGTGCACCTATTTATCTTGTATGCGCACCTGTATCCTCCATTATAGAATTCCATATGCTTTATGTCAAGCACTGAAACATTGAATAAATTGCCCAGCCTAATCCAAAAATAAGAACAGAAGGGAAGAGTATCATGGGTCTTGTGAAAGAGGAACATATAACTGGACTTCCGTAGCTGAGTGAGCTGTATGACAGAAGGCTAAAATCCCAAAGTCTTGAGAAGAAATGCCAGTATACCCTGAGAAATAACACTGTTGGAATGACACAGAAGGACAAATGTTCAATCTGAGAACTTTTTGAATGATAAAAGAAATAAAAAGGAAAAGAATGGCATGTCTTTTCCTATGTATGGTAGAGTTTATTAGAGATAAAAGGAAGAACTTAGGTACAGGCAGGGACAACTGAGAGAGTCCAGACTGGACATGACTAGATGGAGCTGGGCTGTGTATAAGGATGGGGAAGGGAATGGAGAAGGGAAAGAGGAATTTAGTAAGGCAGCCAAAAAGGGCAGGTAACTAAAATGTCTGCTTATATAGAGAAGAGCCTCTAAGGGGAGGGCAGCCCAATCTCTGGGCTGGAGAGTTCATGGTAGAGGGCCAAGTATACCAACTATACCAACTATAAATGGGTAGGGACTGAGGGATGCTGGGAGAAACCTGGAGCCAGGTCTGCTTTCATATGTTTAATAGGTACCTCAGTCATTAGTCCTGTATTTGAAATTTGATGCTTTTCTTTTTCCAAAACTTAAAATGGAGTTTCTTCAAAGTCACTCAATTAGTGCTTAGACTATATCCCATGTCTATCAATATACACTTAAAACATAAAATGAAGGATTCAAGGTAGACAAGAATGTTATTGTATATTTTATGTAGAATCTAGAAATTTTGTTTATCTCTCGAGGGTTGGTTTAAAGGGAAAGATTCTTTTTAATCACCACATAATGAAAGACAGTTATGTGAATTTATAAGTACTGAAGTATACAAGTAAAGAAAAAGCAGAGTCTAATATATATTTTAAAATATCTCTAGTCTTTAAGAAAAGAAAGAAATCACATGATCTAATTTTCTGGGGGAATATTTATTCATTTTTTATTACTTCAGCTTTGGTTGGAATACTGTGCAAAGTATGTAGTGTAGAATTATCAATTCACTTGCTAATTTCCATTAAACAATACCAACTTTGTATCTTCAACTTTCTTCTCAACATTTTGGCTTCAACTACATGCAAGTCACAGGCTCCTATACCTTGTAGCAGCCTACTATAATTCCATAGCAAATAATGTTCTTAAATCCTTTTGCTATGTCTGATAATTACATCCTTCCCTCTGATTCCTTGGCTCCTGCCTTTCAGGAACTCTTCCATGAGAATTTGATGTCAGCTTTCAGGCAGTGCCATTCACTGGGATTTGCCTTTTTTCCTGATACTTTGCTACTGAAAGGGGAAATAACTAGCTAGCTACAAGGAGCTACGAAAGTCAAAAAGCTTCTATGTACCAGAAGTAATTCCTTGAAAGCTTCAACTGACATCAATTAAAAAGAAATGTTAATTTTGGCCATCTAGATGCCTTAAAAACCCAACAGAAAAATGGATTTAAGTGATAGAGTAACTAATAATAATTAAAAAAATGGCAGAAAGATCTAGACTAGATTATAAAAGGGGACCTTTAAATCCAAATTTAAGAATTATCGCCTCACCAAAAAATAGAAAAAAAAACAAACTCACTTTCAGATCTTTGTTACACCTCTGTGACAGTTGCCCATTCTTCATCACAGAACTAATACTCAGCAATAAGTAGATACTGAAGAATGAGGAAACTCACTCCCCTCATAATATCTTAAAGATTCTTATTTATTGAGACAGAAGAGGTAGAAAATGCTAAGCAATGAAAGAGAGAATTAAAAGCCATTTGCAACCAACTGTTTCTCAATGCCATTCATGATATAATGCATATCTAAGTGAGATTCCTTTGATACCATTGGGATTATCCCGTTTTTTTCATCTAATTGACATTAATTTATTTAGTATTATTATTATTATTAAAAATTTCCCCTCCCCCTNAAGAGCAGTCAGGGTTCCCTGCCCTGTGGGAAGTCCAAGGTCCTCCCCCCTCCCCTTCTTACAAAAATCCTTTCAGATGCAGATGGTGATTCCCTCTCTTATTTGGATAGCCCCCCTAAAAGGATATGAACAGCCACTGGTAATGTAATTTAACTCAATAACCATGATGAATGGTCAGTAACCATATAAATATTTGAAGAAGAATAAATCTAATAAGAAGATGGGTAGAAGATGCCCTTAATATAAGGTATGTCTTTGCTGCACCAGAAGAATCTCCTGAAATCACTTAACAGACCCTCTTACAAAACATGAGCACTTCTTGAATTCTAGCTCAGAACCTTTTGTCTCCAGTCTCTTTCATAGGGTATGATCGGTGATTGTCTTGAACATTTTATTGATAATACATATTTAATTAATCTACTAATATAATTGTCATTGTCCCAGTTACTTCTAGCTTATATGTAAGTTACGTTTTCAGCATCCACCTCCAATGGCTCTGGTATAATTTTGAACAGTATGATTTCATTCTCGATGTGGTACTTACAAAATGAACCAAATGTTTGCTATATTTAGACAAGACTTCTAGAAACTCAGCACTTTTATATGGCTATTCTTCACAAAATTATACCAGAAATTACTTAAAGTAACATCCCTTTCTCCAAATGTTTTATTGTTTTACAACACATTATTTCTATTCTTGTTATAATGCACAATACATTTGAAGTTGTATGGTAATTATTACAAGTGCAGTTTTTACGAAGCAGGAAACACTCATCCCTTTGGTAACAGTATTCTCCTTTTGCAGCAGGGATAGCCCAAGTTTAGTTTGTACAAATTTTCCTGATGATTATGAGAATAAAGAAGTCCACAGAGCAGAAAAGAGTCAACAAAGTAGTTGTACAAAAGCATCTTGAGTATTTTATTCAAGCAAGCAGAGTTTTAATAATAAATGGGCATTTTGTTTTTCTTAGTTATTAAAGCAATAGAAAATTAAAGTATACATAGCTGAAATAAATACTGAGGGACTGTCAGATGGCTAAGCATTAAAATGTCCCTGTCAGTGTTTCCACGCTTGCTTGTCTGTTTTCCTCTTTACCTGAGTTTTTGCTCTGATACTGATGGTTTTATACTCTCTGTTTATCACTCTGTTTTCAAACAATTGATCTAAAAGAGATATGAGTGCAGTAGCAGAGACTGCAGACTGCTTTAAACTGTCTGGTAGAAGGTTTTGGTGCTGGCTTGTTTTGTGCCAACTTGATGTAAGCTTCAGAGCAGAGGGAGCCTGGACTGAGAGCCTCCAGAAGGTCCATAGGGTTGTAGGTAATCCTGTTGACATTTTCTGAAGTAGAGATTGATGGAGAAGGCCCAGTCCATTATGGGTGGGGCTACCCCTTGGGTTGTAGTCCTGGGTTCTATAAAGAAAACAGGCAAAGCAAGTCATGGAAGGCAAGTCAGTAAGGAGCACTCCTCTATGATCTTTGCATCTTTTCCTGCCTTCAAGTTCCTGCCCTGTTCGAATTCCTTGCCTGAATTCTTTCAATAAGGGGCTGTGATGTAGAAGTTGCTTTTCGTTATGGTGTTACATCATAGCAACTGTAACCCTATTTAAGACAGTTTCTTCCTTGAGAAATCAGCACACATCGCCTTCCCTAAAAAAACCCTCCTCACTGTTTTATGAAAGAACTTTCTTCTATGCACAAAGAGAGATTTGAAATGCACTAGTTTTTCACAATTAATCATGATTCCTTTCATGATGCCACTGAATGATTGATGGACGTCAGCTAGGAATGTAGTAAATCTTAGAACATATTTAGAAATTTGGAATAAAAAATTCTGTTAACAAAATATTTGTCTTATTTTAAACCCATCAGCTAAATTACCTGATAAATTTTCACCTTGACATACAATAGTACAAAGCTTACTCTTAAAATATTGCATAGAATTTTTTACCAAAAGATGTTGCTTTTTGCAAACTTGGATACAGCCTAAATCAAATATTCATTTTATAAACATAATGCCATTGTCAATTAGTAATATGTAAAATGCTATGGAGAAATATAGCATATGTATTTCCCAAGTATATGTAACATGTATAACATACATGTATAACATGACTTGTTATACATGTTAAATGTAAAGATGAACACTATGAGATGAAAAAGTGGTTAATTTATCATAATCTTAAGGAACAAATTTAAATAAGGAGAAAAATAACATTCTTTATCAAAAGCATCTTTTATTCATGGGAAATGTGAATTAGGAATATAAGAATGATCTAAAATGATAGAAATGTAATTTCAGATAATCTAAATAAAGTCATCCTAGCAACAAATTTTTATTCAGTTTCTTTTTGCTTTCATTACTTCCTCATTTACAGTGTACTGCAACACTAAAGGATAAAATAGTATATGCTTAAAAGTACTTTATAGACCATAATAATACCATATTAGTAAAATATTGCCAAATACCTGAGCCTTTGGCAAGGCAAACTAGTTTTTATAATGAAGGTTTTTGGCTCCTTTTTGATGAATACTAAATAAGAGAGCAGATGGGGCTGAAGGTTGGGCTGGTAATGAAAATTTCTTTAGCAAAGACAACAATAAAATTTGACATGCTGGTTGACTTAATTTTATTAACAATTTCTCCATAGTATTTGATGCCTTCTGGTCATAGGTCAGCCTTCATAGTACTTTTCTCAAGATTGGGAGTCAGATTTTATAAACTCTGCCATTGCTAAACCAGCGATAGTTATGGAAACAAAAGCTTACTAGAATAATTTGCTGACGTTTCTGTGATAGTCATAAAGTCCTTCCTGGAGGATATCTATTTCAAGAAACCATTTCAGTCATCCATAAGAGTCCTTATGTGTTATGCTTTTGTTGTGAGATTGTAGTATCACAATCAGATTCAGACAGTGAAGCTTCCAATTTTACTAACTTTGCTATTGGGATAGGTATTTACTGCTTCCTCCACTGAGGGATGAATTTGGAATTAGATGCTTTCCAAACTATTAATTAATGTGTTTTTATATAGATTGACAAATGCAAAAAGTCAGGTGCATACCTCCCAACACCTGTTGATATCAGAGGATAATTTGTGGGAGCTGGTACTTTTTTCCATCATATGGGTTCTGAAGATTGATCTTAGGTAATAAGACTTTATAATAAATACTTTAAGGAGTAAGCCACCTTGTTCTCCCTCAAAATATATTTACTGTTGCTTTTGTGTTGTTTACTTGTTGACTTCCTCCCCTAAAACACTGTTCTCCTCAATTTCATCTTAAAAGACAAATTACTTCTGGGAAGTTGAGTTTGTACAGATTCATCAGCAAAAAACTGTATATAACTGTGGCTACCTCATGAAATATATTTCTAAAATAAAAGAATTTAAACTTCAGTTCTGTGAAATGACTTGGAAGTACCATACTCATAGCCACACTCTACAGCTTAGCTGCTGTGGTTCTTGAAATACAGGAGTACCTATGAAGAAAATGAGATATATTTCCAAGGCTTATATCCTGCTTTATCTGTCTTTGCTGAAACATCATAAATCAAGATGCCCGTGCAGAAACTAGAAAAAGATTTATTGCTTAGCATCCTAACTCCAGATTGTAAAGAAGGATAAAGCAACACACTTATGTTTCTGGACAAGATTTGGGCAGTATGAATACCCGGATTCATCCACTAGAACTTTGTTTTCTGTGGCAAAAGACTGACGAATGCACAGCAGAGCTCATAGTGCTGGAGTAGTGTTCATTGAGCTGCTGATATGGGTTCTAGACCATTATCTAAAGAAGGGCGAAGAAGCAAAAACCAATCTACAAAAAAAAAAGTGAATAGGATACCCCCTCCCTTGGGTGTACATTTTAGTGGAAATTCAAAGTGCTAGGAGATGGTATCTTAAGAAATAGCTTAGGAATCACAAATATGAGATTAACTATGTGGGAACAATTCAGTTGGGTATCCTGGGAACTTGCTGAAGCATTCTGATGATGCTTGGACTAAAAACAGAACACAAACACCAAAGCAGAAGATATCTCAGCAGCAGAATCTTATGAAACTCCTGTTACTCTTATAATAAGTATTTCTAAAAGTTTTAAAATATGTTAAAGCACACACACACACACACACACACACACACACAGAGTAATTCTAACTTACTTTGGATTCTTTGATAAACAGTGAGGGTTGAGCCATAAACATGTTAAGGTGAGAAACTCTTCACTGGAAATTCTGTCTTTGCGCAACACCAGAAAATTCATACTATAGAAAAGTTTTAGAAATATCCTGAATGCTAGAATGTATTTAGCCAGAATTCTAGGCAAATTAATTATTAAAAATACTGAGGAAGTATTAGAGGTATGTTCAGTGCACAAAATCTTAAACCTGAATCACAAATCATTCTTGATATCAGAACATTTCAGGAAAAGTTAATAATAATAATAATAATAATAATAATACATAAATTTAAAAAAAATGTATCAATGTTCTGAAAGGTCTAAGAAATAGAAAAACTATTTGCTTTTAATTTTTAAAACTTTCTTTAAAAAGAAACACATACACACAAAGTAAAAGCATGAAGTGATACAAGAGTTTTTCCCTGTAGACTTTCTAAAAAGTTCCCTGTTGCATGTGGAACACATACACATGCACAACCTCACCATTGTTATTTTATCTTGAAAGAAGTGATGCTCTTTCTGACTAAAATATTCAATTGTAACCTTAGTTGAAGGTATTGCCTAAATCTTCCACATTGTTTGCAGTCAATTTTTTTGATAATTTTGTCTTATTTTAAATTTCTGTTTTATGTACATTGGTGTTTTGATGTGGGATTTCCCTTTTCATGATATGAATACTATTAGTTAAGAATAAAAAAAATGGCTTGGCCTGATAGGGTAGAACAGAGCTAGACAGAGAAAACTAAACCCAATGCTAGGAGAAAGAACCATGGACTCAGAGATAAGCCATGTAGCCCTGCAGGAGCCAGACAGAACTTTAGCCAATAAACCACAACCACATGGTGATACACAGACTAATAGAAATGGGTTAAATTATTCTGTAAAAGTTAGCCAGTAAGAAGCTAGAGCTAATGAGCTAAGCAGTGATTTAAACAATACAGTTTCTGTGTGATTATTCAGTGTTAAGTAGCCAGGAACCAACAAGCACCCCCCTCCTCCAACAGTGTTTTGCCTCTGAATCTATCTGTATGAGGGTGTTGGGTTCCCTGGAACTGGTATTACAGACAGTTGTGAGCTGTCATGTAGATGCTAGGAATTGAACATGGGTCCTCTGGAAGAACAGCCAGTGATTTTAACCACAGAGCCATCTCTCCAGCTCCATAATCTAGTTTTTAAAATAATGAACTACTCAATTATTCATTCTTCTCTTGAAACTTTTCTTTTTCTTTCTTTTTTTTCTGTGTGTGTTTAGAATTTTTTTTTTAATCTTTGACAGGTCTCACATGAGAATTCTTGCCACACATCGGAACACCATTTATAGGCGAAATTTACTTTCCCACCTGTCAGTTCCCAAATAAATGACACAGACACTCAGTATTAATTATCAATGCTAGATTAATAGCTCAGTCTTATTACTAACTAGTTCTTACAATTTAAATTAACAAATTTACATTAATCGACATTATGCCACGTCACATTATCATTTTTATCTTGTACCTGTTTTCTTTTTTCATTTTCTTTATTATTATTAAAAAATCCTAATGGGAGCTCACCAAGGCCAGCTGGACTGGGACTAATGGAGCATGTGATC
>LOEQ01001930.1:226393-240706 GCA_001685075.1 Bramus lutescens
CGGGTTCCTTGCCCTGTGGGCCATCCAAGGTCCTCCCCCTCCATCCAGTTCTAAAAAAGTGAGCATCCAACGAGATTAGGCACTCATAAAGCCAGTATAGGCCATTTTCAGTAAATCACCATCAAGGACATATATGCACATGCATGATCCTTTGATTAGGAGCATGAGAGGTAAATAATTTAAGGTTAAAGCTATACATTAGGTTAGCATTTAAAATTGGTTATATGTGAATTCTGAGGCACATATAAAAGTTGTTACATTGTTCTGATATAGGTGTGTCAAAGAAATAAGCTGAGTATACAGTAGAACAGTAGTTTTAAGACTTAACTAATGTCAAGGTGTGTTATTGCTTTGGCTACAAGGGCCAGCCAAAGCACCAATCTCTAAGAATGTAAGAATTATTTTTATCATAATGTATTGACATACTAATAAATAAGGAATATTTTCACTGAAGTGTGAAGAGTTAAGTTTGAAAAGGCTGGTAAAGAAAATAGATCATTTTCTTTTATAGACATAGATGCAAAAACTCATTGAAATACTTGCAAATCAAAATGGAATCCATTAAAAAGATTGTGTACCATAATCAAGCTGGTTTCCTCCCAAGAATGCAAGGCTGTGTTGTTCAAACATATGGAATTGATAAATGCAATACAGCACATCATTAGACTTCAAGATAGAAGTCACATATTTCTCTGCATAGATTCAGAAAGCAAACATTCTTTATATACAAATAAATTATAATTCAATTTATTTTAATGTTATTTGGTATGTGATATAGTTTAAATACTTTTAAGGGGGACACATAAAAATGAGCACATTTGAATGATGATGCATTTGAAATAATATTAATATAATGCTATTACTATATATATATACATATCAAACATCTTGAGAAACTGCCAGACCGGAATAGGACTTCATAAACATTAAGAAGTAAATCGGTAATTTCATGATAAGGAAAACTTCATGCCATCTTCTTCTGTAATGGGATTAAAAAAGAAACTTTCTCCACGCTGCAACCCCAAAAACTGTTCTTTTGGATTCAGAAGCTGCAAATAGCAATCAGAAAATACTGTTACTACTTTTAATTCAACCAAAGTAAGTGCACTACAGAACCAGGTATTCTATCTGTCATTCATAGAGAGTGACAAAAACAGGGGTCACTCTCTATGACTGGGATCAGACAGAATGATGTTTGCCCTTAGCTAATAGCTGGGAACTCAGCTGCTCCATCCACACTTCAGTTCCTTCATGGGTCAAATGTGGGCTCATGGTAATATCAGCAATGCTTTCTTCAAAGCCATTTGTAGTTGGCATACACAAGCCTTTTAGAACAGTGTGTAGATCATGGTAGATGTTGTTTAAAAATAAGTTGTTTCAATGCACAAAGAAATTTTGCTTAATAAATTCACAGTCCAGCACTTGTCAGAGAAAGTCTAGAAAGTTCTAGGAAGAAACATTATTGAGGCATAAACATTAAGATAATAATGGCAGCAATAAGCTTCTTTTTTATAGGTGTGGTGCAGAACAAATAAATATTTAGGATATATTTTATTACTGTTATCTTCACCAAATTATAGACCTGGAAAATACACTTTTACATTTTCAATTAGCACTATTACTGTGACAATAACTTACTCAAAATTATTTTCCCTTAGACACTTTCTTTGGCTTGAGTACAGCAGAATTTTTTTTTTCATGGCTTTCTTCTACATAGGAAGTGTTTTTAAGATGTATGTAGTCACCAGCAACCTACTGGTATATAACTAATTTTAAAGGTTAGAGCACCAAATATTGACACATTCATTGTCACCAGAAAGAAAGTCATTATTTAATTATCACTGACATCCATCTGCAATAACTTTTCCATTTGAAAACAAGCAATGTTACTAATATCGAGTATTGGAAATGATATGCATGAAAACCAAGTAATAAAAGTTTATATACTTAAGGCTCAGATATCACTGGGCATAGTTAAACTATCTATAAGGCATGCTAGCACTTGTCTTAACTTTATAAGGTTATTTAATAATTAGGCTTTAGATGCTCAGATAATTATCTTCATAATTATTGTAAATTTCTTGACAAACCAAAGTAGTAATGAGGCAACTCTGGTCAGGGAAAAAAGATAGGCTAACTTTAGATAGTCATTTCTCCCTCAGCTCCTCATTTGTTGTTTTTATGGGATTCCTGAGTGTGCAAACGTTTGGGACTATGTTTCTTGTGCCTTTTCTTGGGCTCTTCTCCTTCTGTTGGTTTGCCTTAATGTTTCTATTTTATTTCTTTATGTTTTTTAAATGAAAGAATTAATGAAAGGAGAGATGAAGATATAGCCACTAGTATAAAGGTTAACAAGTGAAGTGCCTTTTATACCTGTTGGTAGATGGAAAGTCAGTTTTCTCCAATGATGTAACATTAGGAATATCAACCACTCTAGGCAGGCCTCATGTTTAGGAATAGTTGTTCAATATATAATGGATTCCACAGTTTGTTTGTTTGTTTTTTAATGCTTTTATTTAGCTACAGTTTGTTTTTGGCTTTGTTTTGTTTTGGCCAGTGTTTTATTTTGTTTTCTTGCTTAATAAGGATTTTGTTTTTGTATTTTTTTGTTTGTTTATTGAAAAAAGAATTAAAGTTGGATGGTCAGAGAAGGGGAAAGAATCTGGAATGACTTTGAGAAGGGGAAGAAAATGACTAAAGCATACTTAAATCTAAAAATTGTTTTAAATAATAAAAAGGTAAAAGTATATTATAAAAAATTAAAGTATATATTTCACAATGAATATTCCTATTTGAAATCATTATGAGTTCAGCTATGTTATATTTGAAAATTATCAGATTATAGGTATAAAATATAGGTATTACCATCAAATATATTCTTTCAACCCTTTGAAATCAAATACCTTACTTTTTGCTTTCAATTGTTTACCCAATTCTAAACTGCAGATTTTTTCACTGGTAATATAATCTGTTCAGGATGTAGTTGTTAGGAGTATCGGTCATTAGGGGTCATTTAAGGGGTCTCAATTTCTGCAGTACCTGTGTGAAATGGAGCAAATAAATAGTTATGCATCATACAGTTGCTGTGATAGTCGGCATCAACCCCTAGAGTTCTAGCCTGCAAAAGCCCAAACCATGTGTTTTGAAATATCAAAGAAATAGATTTTAGAAAGTGTTAAAGTATCGTGATGGACAACCTAGGGGAAAACTGATGAAGCAGAAACTGTGGTACCCCACGCTGAAGAGGCCACAGAATTTGTAGCCAGTTAACAAAAATATTGACCCAGGCTGATGAATGGATTTTCTGAGATGCTTGGAGCTGGTCCTTATGGCCTATATATGGAAGACGTGAACAGCAACACAGAGGCAATTCTGCAGAGGAAAGTTACTATGCTTTGTCTCCTTGCTTGCTCCGAGTACAGGCATCACTGAGTGAGGGGTGTGTGCACAAAATCTCAGAGACACATACATTTCACAATAAATAACTTATAAACCTCTCAGTTTTTTATGAGACATCAGAAGGTAATCCATAAATGACATACAAAGACCTGAGGGATCTTTTTTCTTTGTAGAAAATAACTTCATATATTGTCAGAACTTAGTGATGTAGTTGGCAGATTTGCCACCACTATGACTTCCACAACAGCTGTGGAGAATTAGAGTATGCTCAGAAAAAAACTGAGAATAAATGTCAGTTTTCTGGAGTAAGGTGGCATGGGGTAAATCCAAATCCAAACAAATCTGAATTCAGTAGTTTATGTGCAAATGTGCATGCATGCATGTGTGTGTATATGTGTTGTGCAATTATACAAATAAAAGCATTTTAGAATGATTACTATATTTTGCCCAAACATCATATATATATATATATAAAACTTCTAATATCCAGAAGTTGCATTGTCTTATAGTTAACTGAATGTTTTATTTTTAATCAATGGGAACAGAAAGGTTTTGAATATACAAAGGCTCTCATCTTCTGAAACCTTGGAATCCAAGGTGAAATATCAATATCTGAATTACATATAACCCAAAAATACTTTAAAAAACAATTCCATTAGCTAGTTATCCTTTTCCTCTATGTTTTTTAATAGATGGACTGTTGCTCAGAGAAGTAAGGGAACTAATTTGCTTAACAGAAAATGATCAGTTAACTTCACAACCTGTGCTTGTATGAGCTGTTGATTCTGCAGCTTGTGTCATTTAGAGTGTTCTGTACTGATATTTGATCCATTATTGATCCACCTGTATATTTACAGTGTTGTTGACTGCATTCTAGTAAACAGTGGATTGTGCCAAGTAATCAGTCTGAATTTCCCTCCTTATTTAGTATTGGAACTAGGATACTAAGCCGAGGGTGTTTGTCTATAAAGTTCATTCCTGCTATAACCCATGGTCACTTAATCATATCTATGGTCACACTAGCCATCATTAGGAATTCTTTTTAACATTAAATTCATTCATCTTTGAGGTTTGATCTTCTTTGTATGCAGATGAATCTCAGACTCAAAAATAATCCAAAGCCAATCATTTGCTTTCTTAATTCTGATTTAGAAAATTCTTGAAAAAAGAAAACCTATTAACTACAGGGTAAAAAATGGCACTACTACATAACACTAGGGAAAAATATTTTGTGGAAGTGGGTCTGTATTATCTATATATTTTAATTGAGTCTAGAATTCACCTGAGTTTCAATTATTGAGATAAATTGCTTATTAAGTTTGTTATATGCTTTTTTTCTTCTATCACGGTTTCATTTAAGAAGTTCTTAATCATGGTCTTTTTATCTGCAAATTTGTGGATTCTAAATTATATCTTCCTTTAAAATCAACAACGATACAAGCCATTCCTGATTTAGCTTGCGTTGCACTTGGTACTAACGGCACACAGATGGCACTCTGAGCAGCATCTCTCCAGAAGGACTTATTTGCAAACTCTTGCAAAGGTGTGAGGTGGACGTGGCAGAACCACAAGGGCTGGAGAGTAGCTCAGAAGTTATTTCCATCTTTAGCACTGAATTACGAGAGAAGCGAGAGGTGGCTGGAGTTGGAGGGAATCATAAGCTGAGGAAATAGAGCCAAATACCTACTTGTCTTCTGCTGCTGCGAGACATGCTACCTCAAGGAAATTTTAGGACCTCGGAATGAAGGCCTTTATCATCCTCTTTGGTCTTTGAGTTTTGTTTCAGTATCTCACATTGGCTGAATTCAATTAGAAGCAAGAGGGCCTGGGGAGATAATTTTCCCAAATAGAAAGCAGCTGGAAGACAGAAAATCGATCTGGAGACCATATGAGACTATCATATTTATATGCAATGCATAAGTCAATGCATAATAGATGGTACATATGTCTGTATCTCCAAGTTTTCCTTGACAAAAATCTCTTCCTATGCCATGGTTTCCTCAGTTTCAGTGTACATCAGTGAGTGCATATTTTCAGTTAACAAGATACTGCTCATTTATTTAACATCATAATAGTCACCTAAAATATTCACCCAGAAATTTGGATTCATATAAATGACTTGATCCTATGTAATTCATTGCAAAATTTCTCATTTTTTGCTCTTGCCTCCAGGACCTCGCACTCCCTTCTCTCAAACCTTGTCCTGGAGCTCTGCTCTGTTGTACATATGAACACCACTTAGGGCTAGCACCTCCTCTCTAGGAAGTGTGCAGTGTTTCTTCAGTCACCACTGCATAAAGTAGTGTGTATGCACACACATCAGTCTATCAGAAGCAAGTGTCCAGACTTTCAAATGTCTCCCGAGACATTTTTCTCCAGCAGAATAGAACATTGCCATGTTCAAAATATTACCATAGCACTTTTGAATTTTATTTGTCGGTTTTGTCTTACTTGAACATTAATCTATTTATCACCAGTAGTCTTGACTAGTGTCTTTTCAGCAATAAAGATAAAGAAGGCCATGTTAGCTGACTGTATTACTGGGGAAAAAGAATCTATAAAAAGGATTTTATAATTTTACAAGTTTTCCTCTACATCTCTATATTATCCTTTATGGCAATAGTATTTATATTATACGAGAGTTGTTTAGAAGACACAAAACCAAAGAAAAGAATCAATGCCATAATTCTAACCTTATTATTTTCTGGTTAAAAATGAAAGGGCATAATTTTCCCAATTTTTATGTCAGATTATGATCAAGAATTTGTTCCTAATTTTATAATATGACTTTCTCTTCATAGTGTGTAACAGGGCCCTAGACTGCAGTAGACCCCCAGACCTTAGGACAACTGACTGCATGATGGAAGTACCATTCAGGCTGTAAAACTCAGAATGTAGACAGCGCCACCTGCCAAAACTAAAACAAAGACCTAATCCATCAAATTCCACATAGTTCTGGAAAAGTTTCAAAATGTAATAATCTTGCTTTTTAGCTTCTGCAGTTCTGCTTCTGGCTAACTTTCTTGTTAACTGAACTATGTCAACCCAGAACAAGGTTTTTGTGCTTTTAAGCTCATTCTGAAAAAGACTCTGTGTGACTCTGGGTTCTATAAACCCCAGTAAAGTCATTGGCTGGCTAATAAAGACATTCTACTGACTAACATCATATCTAAACCGTCTTCTCTGGTGAATAGGCTACAAAAAGGGAACAGCCTTGAAACAGAAGGCTTCTCCCTGGACTGTATTCTGAGTATGGCTTTTTTCAAGGCTCTCCAGGGATTAAAAACTCCCAAACATTCCTGTACTACTGGGACAGCCACATTTATCATGTATGATCAGACAACTGCTTAACTCAAGTTATACTGTACTCTGACATTCCCTAATATGCTCTTCTTTCACTATTTGGGTCTGGAAATAGTACTGAATGCCAATTTTGCTTGCTGACCACATTAAGCTGCATATGAGCTCCATATTTTCCACTTATATATTGATTAAAACTCTGCATGCTATTGTTGTCTAGATTAAAAACTGTGCACATATTTCATTCCTGATAAACTAAACATGCTTTTTTAAACACACAATATGCATAGCATTAGGTGTGAGCCTCGATTCTGGATATCCTTCCTTCCTGTATCCCACTTGGCTCCCCCACCTTGTTTTGCTCAGTCCTGTATCATTGCAATGCTATATAATCCGGGAGGATCTTCCACTTCTCCTAATCTTTCATTCAGATAAATATCTTATTAATCTACTTCTATCTTTCTAAAAACAGTATACAATATCCAATGAATATCAGTTTCTGCTTTATTCCACTGCTACTCTCCCAAACACTGGGAAAGCCAGAGTCTTGGATAGTCTCTGACAACCTTTTTAGGTGCTCTGTAATCTCAAGTCATTCAATATGTCTTTTCATAATGTTTGTGTTGTAATTAGAGAAGAATTGGTCAAAATCTGCCTAGTGCTTCCTGAAGACTGCAGCGCACCACGCCCTGTGTGCGCTCTATGTGCGACCATACAGTTTGTGAACCGGGTAAGGGGCTGGAGACTGAAACACACAAAGACTCACAGACAGAGAGACAGGGAGAGACACGAGTCATCCTTGATGTCAGAATGCTCCAAGAATGCCCCCTTTATTGTGTTCAGGGGCAGCTTATATAGAGATAGCCACGCCCCAGCCAAACGCACCAGAAACCACTAACCTGCCATCAGGAACTCTTAAGGGTCTCGTGCTCAGAGCAGCGGTAGGCACTCAGATCAGGGGAAAACAAGTTGTTTACAAGAAATTCAGGATCTGGGGGCTCACTGCTCCCAAAAGAAGACCTCCAGTTATTTGAGACATATATGAACACAGAAGATGGAGATAATGAATAAGCTCATATCACAGCTTTTATGTCTCTTTTTAGACTTAGATTTTCCTTTGTTTGATTTCTCAGTTTGTTTACTTTGTATATTTATGAGATAGGGTTTCAAAAATGTTGCTCTGAACTTTTACCAGAAGCTGAACCTGAACTCCCAATCCAGAGTTCCCTTCCTATAGCCTCCAAATGCTGGGTTTGAAGGTTTTATCACTGCATCTACTGACTTTTCACTTAATATAGAGAGCTTACCCTTCTCAAAACTCTTCCCTCTTCATGCCAACTTTAAGATTTGTTTCCTTTGATCCCATGCCAAATGTTTCTACTCATTTAGTTAGTTGCAAGTATCATTGTCTCATTTGTGTATGCCTTTGTCCAAATTTTGTTCAGGCTCTCTTGAGGACTCAGTCTGTCCTACCTGCTACAAAACCTCAGATGTACGGACTCACCTCCCCACATCAATACATCCACGAATGAATGCTTTTCTAGTGTTCACAGTAATTTATCAGAGTTTGATCTTACTGTGAATAAAATCAGAATAACTGAAGGCCAAACATACAGCTGTACCCAAATAAAACATTTCACATTCATAATAAACAAATATCTGCCAAAAAAGTTCAACTAGACTTTTTGATTGCTAGGTTTCTTTCTAAGTAAAACCTTACCTGCATACTGTGCCTTCTCTTCATGAGAACTGGAGAGAACTATGCAGCACCTATACCTGTTGAGTCACACAGAAAATCTACAGGAAACAGGAATGCAAGCCCATGCAAGGAAATACAAAAGATTAGAATAAAGCCTTAGGTGGCCATGGTTGCTGCTATTATTTCAACTATTATACATCCTATATCATTAGGGAACAAAAAAATACATAATGACAAATTACTGGCCATTTCTTTAAAGTTCTGAAACAATGCACATTATGAGATCATCAACAGCTATTCTGAGCATACAGAATGATTAAATCAAACATAAAGGTTATCACATTGCATTTGTGAATTCTGATAACTCTCGGCCTTGCGCTATACATGTCTATGACTTTGGAGAGCAGATTTAGGTTCAGCCTTGTGGCAGCTCCTGCAGAGGCTAATCAGAAGGGATGCTGTGACCAAACTGAAGTGGAAGCTGCAGCTGCTTGGGAGATGTTTTTCATTAAAGCTGCCTGCCGGTGGCAATACAGAATCCAGACTAAATTTTAGTAACAAAATGTGACACATGCAAGGTACTTGGACACAGTATTCAGAATTTTCTCGTGGTGACATTGTGTGTTGGCTCCATGAAGGGGAATAAAATCTTTAAGCTATTATTGTCATTAGAATTCGCCCTAGGACAATCTAGCTAAATGTTAACATTTCTACATTTCTTTCCAACTAATAATTATAAAACATAGCTTGGTTTTACAAATAAAATTATAAATATGTTTAGCATTTAAAAATAATTACAGTTATGGACAAAGGCTAGAGAATAATTTAAATTGTGTTAAAATAATAAAATCATGGCTAACTTTTTCTATTATTATTATGTTATTTTATTATACTAGGTATATATATATATAATATTGGTAATTAAAATTTAGTGTCCTTTAACAAGGGCAGAGTTTAAAGCCAAGTTAACATTATACATTTTATACCCTGAATTTTACCTTTATTTTGAGAATAAGCCAATTTCTAAAATTCTTCTTTGCAGGATGATAGATTTTTGACACCAAACATTACACAGAAAGCTTCTAATAATCACCATCTTGAATATTTATTTTCATTAGTACTTAGACTTTCTAGGTTTTTATATATTGCTGATTTTTATTGATTATTTGAGAATATTGAACAATGTGTTCTAATCATAATTAACAATGATTCTTCCCTTTTGCCTTTCCCAGATTTATTCCCATCTCCTGCCTCCCAGCTTCCTATCTTTTTATTTCTTGGTTTATTATTAACCTTACTTTTGTTTGTACTGTACCTATTTGCTATATTTGGGCCCATCTACTACAACATGATCCATGTTACAGAAACCACATTCTTAAAGAAAATTAACTCCCCTATGGCAAGATGCCATCAACTGTTTATATAGGACTTATGGCTTACGAACCCATTACCCATGCTAGGATGTGGACCACCTTGGTTTTGTGTAAGTCTTATGCAGGTAACCACAGCTGTTAACAGGGTATAAGTATGGCAGTCAATAATGTCAAGAAGAACTAGTTTTTCTCTGCTTCTCTTTATCTTTTATAATCTTTCCATCACCCCTTACAAGGAGATCCATAATCCTTGAGGGAGAATGTGTTATAGATATCTCATTTGTGTTGTGGACTCCACTGTCATTTATTATCTAGGTTTTTTCTTATCAATTGTGTGTTTCTGAGCTACCTCTCAGATGAACACAAAGGAAGTCCTTGGATGAGGTCTGAGAACTTCACAATCTATGGGTAGAAACATAGAAATATAGAGAACAGTTTGACTCTATGTAAATTTATTAAAACAGTAGTGAAAGGTTCATTCTCGAGGCCTAATAGCTTCCCAAACCTGGGCTTTAGGCCCCACTGCAATAACAGCCATTTGTTTCCTCCTTTATTGTAGGCTTTAAATCCAATCAAAAAGGGCTTGTGACCTCATAACACTCATGCCGCTACAACACCCATGGATAGAGCTTGGCAACTTGGTCATTGTAGTCCACAGGGGTCACAACTAAATAAGTCTAGTGATGACTTTTCTCCTCAGAATCAGAATCCAGTACAATGAGAGACAGCCAACATAGAGGAAGATACTAACTTGGTTTCTCGACATTCTGTGATCAATGGACGCAATGTCCTCAGCCACAGATCCAACCATCAAGTTCTGGTGGGCAAGGAAGAGCCCTAGCCAAGAGTCTGCACTATTTGGGGAGTCCGGAACAGCTCTAGCCCGCGTCTCTAAAGGGTGAGGTATCCCATACCTGATCCTGGGCTTTTTATTTGAATAATCTGTGGCCTCCAGTGTAAGCATAACTCCATGTATAAGGGGAATCAAATTAAACTGTTTTAGGTATGTGTTTAGAATGCACACACAGAAAAATTGGTTTTCAGATGACTTTTCAAATATACGTAGAGTTAGTTATCCCTCTCCCAGCTCCTTCCACCATTCCCTCTGACCACTCTCCCTATTTAAGCCTCCTTTCCCATCATCTCCCTTTTCTCTTATTACTGAAACTACTTTTAAGCCATGATGTACATTACTCTGAAACTATATGCCCAAAAGTAAGCAATTCATTTTTTAAAGATTTTTATTTCTAAAATCACATTTCCGTGTTTGCTTCTCCGTGTCTCTGCACAAGGGAATGCAGTGCTGGAGTGAAGTTAGAGGTATTGTGGATTGCCTGATGTGGCTGCTGGCAACCCACCTCAGGTCCTAGGGGAGATCAGTGAACCTTCTGAACTTCTGAGTCTTCTCTCCAGTCTAAACTGATTCTTTTTAAGTTACACTTAGTGCTCAAAAACTGTGCTGTTATGGTGACCACATGTACTATTATATTCCAAAGGACACAGGGTGCAGAAATATTAATTCATAGAGTATTGCTATGCTCATGTTTGCAAATGGAATAAAATATAAGTAACCTTTACTTGTTTGCCATTTACTAATGAGTTTATATTCAGTCACATTTAATGTATTTGATTTTTAAAAAAATATATATAAGTAGAAATTTATTTCAGTCTGAGAAAATGTCTTTGTCATGTCCATCTGATGCTTCTCAATGTTTTGCTAGACTATGGGATATTATTACTACATTTGTAAAACTGGAAGTTTTTCAGAATTAAGTCACAGTTTTGAAATAGAATTTGATTATATACATGCATATGTGTGTGTGTAAAATTTTTCTGAATGAGTCCTTTTTTCTCCTGCTGCAACTGTAAAGAATTCAATTTTTGATTTTCTCAAGTTGAACACCTACTCAAAACTCTCAGAAAGATTTCACAGTACTAGTATCTAACTGATAAAATTGAAAATTCATGACTTAACCACAGAAAAAAATCTTGTTCATAAAAAATGTTTGTGATGATTTGTTTCAAGACATATAATAAAATGCTTCTTGTTTTATTCATTAATGTCTACTTTTATTTCTTTCACCAACCAAAGGAAAAAAATATCAACTCAGAATTTATGAAATGAAAAGTCAAAAAGATGTTTTAGAAATACCTCAGATTTCTACAAACTGGTGTCAGCTAAAAGCATTGGTGTTTTAAACCAGATGGGACTTTTACAAGGATTTCAAACATGGGGTTGTACTGGCAGTAATCACATAAATGTCTCAAAGTAATATAATCCCTATGGGAGACATAAATCTCCCAAAGAAGAGAAGACAGAAAATGACAAATCTTGGGAACACAAGGCATCCAGAGAGTTGTACAACCTGCCTCTCCCTGTGCATGAGATAACTACCTCTGTTTTCAGCTGTCTAATGATAAATTCTTAACATGTAGGCAGCATCTGAATATGTGTGCTTAACAAGCAAATACAAACACATGGCCCTTCAATTCAATTACTGCTCATGTCCCCACAGAATATTAATCATTAACAACTCTTCCACTTCAATTGAAAAATAATTCATTTAGGTTTAAAATCTGGTGCACGGAAACTGCCTTCAAATTATTACTTGGTATCTGAATTCCAGGAACTCACTGTTGTCTCTCACAGCTCAATTTCATAATGTCTTACTCCCACTTGCCTTTCTACACAATGTATTTTTTCTTTGGGCGTTAGACCTCTCATTGCCCTGTGTAATATGGCTTGACTGTAGGGGAACAACTGTACAATATACACTAGAGTTTTAAATTTTAAATCAATTCCTGAGAAGGCGAGACTAGGAAGATAGATGTTGTGAAATAGATAGTATAATAGAATTAGTACATATGCTGTAGTAATAAAGATAGTGCTGATATACAATCACCCCTTCATACATGCTGAAGACTGGTTCTTTATGAAAATGTGCATCTGCAAAGGATTTCTTTTTTAAATATTTATTTATTTATTATGTATACAATGTTCTGTTTGTGTGTATGCCTGCAGGCCAGAAGAGGGCACCAGACATCATTACAGATGGTTGTGAGCCMCCATGTGGTTGCTGGGAATTGAACTCAGGACCTTTGGAAGAACAGGCAATACTCTTAACCACTGAGCCACCTCTCCAGACCCCTGCAAAGGATTTCTTATATAGCCTGAGTTTCAGTGTGTGTGTGTGTGTGTGTGTGTGTGTGTGTGTGTGTAAATATGTATGTGCAACAAATGTAAATTCTTATGCATACTAAAATTATTGTTGTTGTAATTATGTGGAAATAAATTGCCATTTGACAGAGGCTGTATCTGAGTGATAGGGTGTTTTTCTAGCATGTGGAAGGCCAAGGTTAAACGTGTGTTATGACAAAATTAAATAAATATATGTATATACATACATATATATATATACAAATATTCTTAGAGATCTGAGTGAGTGACTATTATTTTATGGATATTTTACTAGAAAGCTTTGAAAACAATAGATGTAACAAGGAGTTTATGAAATTTGTAAACCATAAGTTGCTAAAATTCTATCACTAAGAATTTTAACAGTATTGAAAACTGTCAAATTATATCTACCTTTAATGTATCACAAGTTAATTATGGAATCTCAAAATCTATTAGATTTTAAAATAGTGCTTTAATTTATATTGTCTCTACATACTTCCACATATCCTGATATTCTATATCTCAAAGACAGAATTCAAACATTCTGAGCATTTCTATGTTGAACTGCTTAATCAAAACACTGTATCCTAAAGCTTCTAAAGAACTTCAGAGAAGGTTTTACAATCAGAGAATTTATAAAACCTGAATAAAAAGTGGATGTGCACACACATGGAATGAAGCTAAAGACTGATAAACAATCTGCAGTTTCTTATGTTGGAAAGAACCCCCATAGCATAGATCTATCTATAGTGAGATTTGTGTATATGTGTGTGAGAGTTCATGTGCATGTATGTATGCATGCATGTGCTGTGTGTACATTGTGTGTGTGTCGTTTGTGTGTGCCTGTGTGTGCATATATATACATATGGTTAGCGTATTTATGGTATAAAAAAGGTGTTTCTTCAGCACTCACTCAAGAAATTTTACTTCAAGCAACCCATTTTCTATTGCTTCAATTGGGATGATGATTTGTTCGTTCAAAACTGGCTTCCATGCTTTGATTTTCATTTCTGTGATTTTGGTGGAGTTGTATATGTTTGTTTTTGGTAGTGTTATGTTTTGTGAAGATTTTGTTTGTTTGTTTGGATGGTTGTTTTTTAATTTATTTATTTATTAAAATTACCACTTCCTCCCCTCCTCCCATTTCCCTCTCACTCCCCCCTCCCTCTCCCCCTCCCTCTCCAGTTCTAAGAATAGTCAGGGTTTCCTGCACTGTGGGAATTCCAAGGCTCTCCCCCCTCCATTCAGGTTTAGGAAGGTGAGCATCCAAATGGACAAGGCTACCACAAGGCCAGTCCATGCAGGAGAACCAAAACCCAGTGTCATTGTCCTTGGCTTCTCAGTCAGCCTTCATTGTCAGCCAC
>LOEQ01001930.1:247190-261246 GCA_001685075.1 Bramus lutescens
GAGAGAGAGAGAGAGAGAGAGAGAGAGAGAGAGAGAACCCAAGAATATGTGTGTGACTGTTTCATGATACTTGGGTAGAAGCCGGAGGAAAACTTGTGTGAGATGTTTCTCTTCTTCCACCCTGTGTATCTGAGAATTTAACTAGCTTTATCAGGCATGGCAGCTAGCTCCCACACCTGCAGAGGCTTCTCATTTTCCCACAGGAACATTTAAAATAATTTCTTATTTTTTAGTCAAGGACCAAAAGTGAAAATTAAATATAGATATTTAGAGAACTGTCTGTAACTTATTCTGCTGCATGACTTCATTTAGTCACCTGGAAAACAGTTAACGAATTATTTAAGTAAATGCATTAATAAAATAAGATGATATAATTTCAAAGTCCCATTGAAACGATGTTAGTTTGCAACTTATGAAAATTATTTGAACTGTTCTTCTTTTAGCACTGCCATCATATGGGAATTTGTATGATGTTTGTTTTCATTAAAGGAAACAAAATGGAAAAGCCTGCTGAGACTTTGATATGATCGCTTTGAAAACAAATAAACAGAAAGGCATTTCTTAATATTTTTTGTGGCTTTGGGCTGATTGCAATTTTTTACTTTTCTCCTTTTACATATTTTCAAGGAAGATTCAATGGCTTTGGGGAAAAACTCTAATTTATATCTTCCTTTTGAAAGACATTTTATTCTCTGTATTTTGTTATCTTACTCTCTGAAGTCTCATTTCAGCCTTTTCATGTTGAGGAATTAATATTTCATGTGATGAATATTTCTCTGATATTTTCCTACTTTAAACAGGTCGTGTCTAATGATCTGATCCCAGAAATGATATATCCTCATTGCAATTCCAGCTCTGAGGAAAAGTATACTCTCTGCAGAGAGCCATGATAACCTTAGTCAGGAATTATAAATTGCCTTACCTATGCAATTGAGAGAAAGGAAAGACAAAAGTGATGAAAGCACTTTGAATAAAGTATTTTTATGAAAGTATTTTGAATAAAAGACTAAAAATGTAAAGGAATTACATAATTAAGTACGGTGTTTCAAAAATATGATATATATTCGTGTGTTCAATACTTCCTAATTTCAATATTTATTCTTGAATTCTTGAACCACCAGTATTCAAAGAATCTATCTTCATTTCTTGATGTGGGATTCCCATCTGTATGCTGTGAATGTCATTGGTTAATAAAGCAACTGCTTTGGAACTAGAGCAGAGCTATAGGGGAATAGAGCTAGGTGGGAAAAACTAAATGGAATGCTGGGAGAAAGGAGGAGGAGTCACAGAGATGCCAGAGCCAGACATGCCAAAATTTGCTGACAAGCCACTTAAACATGGTGATATACAGATTAATAGAAATGGGTTAAATTAATATATAAGAGTTAGCTAATAAGAAGCTAGAGCTAATGGGCCAAGCAGAGATTTAAATAATATAGTTTCTTTATGATTATTTTGGTTCTGGATGGCAGGGACAAACAAGCAGTGCTTCCCCACCACAATTTCTTACAGAAAAATAATAATTGATTGATATTAATTGAACTCTGACTATGAATCAAGCACTATGATGAGTGTTTTAATGTCAGTTTATTTAATATTGCTATATTTTAATGTAGAAGGTTCTGAGATAAACAGTTTAAGTAGCCTTCTCCTGCATTTGAAGCCAACTATTTTATGGCGTGACCTGACATTTTAACTTCTGTAACTAATATCAGAAGCAAAATGTTTCAGATGAAGTAATTTCAATTACTACTGATGATAATGAATGATGTCCATGCTATATAAATGTTAAAAATGATAACAGATTATCATTTTTATATATTAATACATTTTATATATTATCATTATATAGTATGATGTCCATACTATATAAATGTTAAAAAAGATACAGATATTTTGTTGTAATTATTTACATGTGGGCTTCATTTAATGATTAAAATTCTATTTATTATGGAATATGTTAAATTTAGATGAGACTTGGCAATAGACCTTGCAACAATATCCTTGAAACTATTTACCAGAACTAAATACAAAGTACCCAAATCTGTGTTTGTGATTCATCAAAATATCAAAATCTTAATGTCAAAAAATTCAACGTTTCAAAACTCACGGGAAAAGATTAATAATGCTGACTTTCACATTTCTTTGAAAAAATTAAATTATACTTCAGTCATACACATAATGATGCTACAAGTTCAATCAGAGTCTTTTCTGGTCAAACAGGTTTTCTTTTCCCTAGAGGACTTTCCTACATTTTCTAGAGGTTGATTTTTAAAAATCAAATCAATGATAGACCATAGGTCTAGGGGAAACCAAATACTTTTGTTCTGGTAACAGAACAGAGTAATAAAACGACTCCTAACAATATTCTCTGTTAGACCCATAGATCAGTGCCTAACAGCTATCAACAGAGAAGTTTCCTTTTGCAGCAGATGGATACTGAAACAGAGACCCACAGAGACCCACAACTGGACAATGTGTGGAAAGTGAGAGACTTTGGAGCAGTCAGTCCTAAATGGGATGTCTCCCTGAAGCCCTTCTCCTCTGGGCTCAAGGAGCTATGCAGAAGAGGAGGCAGAAAGATTTAAGAGCCAGACAGACGGGATGGAGCACAGTAAAGAAGCAGTGTCTTCCAGACACACCAAGATTAATGCATATGTGACCACACAGAGACTGTGTACACCAAATATTATAAGCAGATTTGAACTGTTAAAAGGTAAAGTCAGTCAGATATTATATTGTCTATGTTTCTGTGATTTATTCCCCCAAAATATATTAGTGATATCCTTTGTATGATTTTTTAAGGAAGTCAAAGTTAATAAGAGAAAAATAGTGCTTATTCGAAAATAATATGATTCATTTAATTTGAGATGACTTGTAAAGTGATGGATATGTTGACCTTTCTGTTTAAATTTAACAATGTTTACAAATGCCATTCTATTTTGCTGTCTTCTACACTTTAAAAGAGTTTGAGGGAAAAGGCATAACATATGATTACATGCATTAAGTTTTGATGTGTGGGAAGATACATGCCATTGGGTATAAATATCCTTCCTTTTGTATTTCTTGTAAACAGTGTCCACTCCAGTAGACAAATCAAAGAAAGCCATCAAGCCTGACTTGGAAGCACAAATTACAAAATAACGTTCCCAGCTATTAAGGGTTGGAACTGGATCACTGACATATTAACAAAGAATGCCTAAACATAGGCAGAGTCAGCTAAAACAGTGACTGTGTAGTTGCAGCCTAGCAATGCTACCATATTTCAGGACAATCAGTCATATTCACACTCATTAGCTAGAGTCTTGAGTTACATAGCTTTAAATTATTTCACCACACTTTTAATAAATATAAAAGGGCATTAATAGAGTACTACAGTGGCTTAAGACTAATAAATTTAAGGGAATAATTCCCATATATGGGTTTCTCACATTGCAGAGAAGGAACTCTGGTATCTACTTTGCCTATTGCTATGGATTCTTCTTAACTTTGACATAAGGATGCGATAAACAATCACACACAGCAAATAAACTTTTCTCTTTGTCCATTTCCCCACCTCCACCACTGACAGTAATTACTCAGATTATTTACATAGCAGAGGAACAGGAACTATTGTTTAAATGAAAAGCATACTTGCCTGCTTGTGACTAGGTTTTCAGTCTGGTTTAGAATAATTTTAGTTTATAATCTATGATATTAATATTTTTGCCCATTCTAGCATTAATATTTGTGGGATTAAAATTTGAAGGCTTTCTGATTGTATTTTACTGACTTGGATTTATTCAAGCTTAAGTTGGTGTTGCATTATTCTCACTTACCTTTTACAGGGATTAAGAGATTTGTTGAGTCTATAAGGGTTTAAGAGCCTAGTCAAATGCTAACAAGGCCTTTACTCATAAATAAACATATTTTCATGCTGTTCAGATTTGTAGACCCTTTCAGATAATTTTTAGCTCAAAACTAGAATATTAATTAATGTATTTGGTGTTGTAGAAATAATTGGTACCTATTCTAAATATAGTACCAGTAAAGTAAGATTTCACACTTGTGGTAAGAGGAGCACTTTTAAACACACATTTTCATTGGGTTATCCGTCCTCAATCATGCTGGCCTGTATAAAGGCTTGGGTCATCATTTTCATGTCAAATGCTTTAATCATAGCCAAGTATTTAAAGGAATGGAACTGACCTATTTTCTGTAGCACAACAGCTCCCCCATCTTACAGAATAAAGAATACAAACTCGAACTTTTCTTTTTCGTTTGACAAAAAATATCAATAATGTCTATGTGATTTTTTTTGGTTTATTTTCTCTTTGTAACAAACAGAAAGAGAAAGATAGGCTTTATCAGATGCCTATGTTCTCAAAAGTCATTTCTTGTTTATGATCTCATGAGAACGTGGGAATTGCTGTACACCACTGAGACTGATCGCTGTGACTGGGAGATTGAAATTCATTTGGAGTGATGGATAAATGTTGTAGATATGTGAAGACTGGGAACATGTTCTGGGAAACTAGGGTTTACATTTACCAGTTAGTATCTGTTAAAGTGAGATCCTTCTATTTGTATTCTTTTCAAAGGTTTCTTATATTATGATCAAATAAAATAATACTCAGCTTTCATTATACAATTAGTTCCACTAAATATTTAAGCAAACATCTGCTCTCTTTTCAGGTTTGCCCAGCAAGCATTATGTGCAAAGCATCTTCACTGACTTCTCCCTTCTCTGGAGGCAGAAGAGACTCACTATCAGCCCTAAAGGCTGTTTACTTAGGACTGTTTACCCTCTGAATAGTCTGAAAATCAAACCTGAGGATATACAATATTTTTTACACTATCAGAACACAATTTACAAGTTAAAAATGTTTAGTCATGAAAGTTCTATCACATGTGCTTTGATTCTGTTGCTTTTGAGAATCTTGTTTTCTTGGTGTGCTCCATCTGCTTTGGCATGTGTATTCTTCCTGTCTCCTCTTCTACAGGTGCCCTGAGCCCTGAGGGGAGGGGCTTGATGGAGACATCTCTCTTAGTATTGAGTGCTCTAAGATCTCTCATTTTCTACACAATGTCTGCGTGGGGGTCTTTGTCTTTGTTCCCATATGCTGGAGGCAGACGATGATGATGGTTGAACAAGACACTGACCAATGAGTATACCATGAAGTCATTAGAAGTCATTTTATTGTTACTTTATTTTAAAACAGTAGTAATTGGTTTTACCATAGATCTTTAGCTATCTAGTCTCAAATTTTTGGTAACCCAACCAGTGGCACTTATGAGTTTCCTACTCGAGGAGTGGGCTTTTTGTCAAATCAATATTGGTTGATTTTCCCACAAGGTTTGTGCTGAAATTTCACTAGCATATCTTGCAGCAAGACACCATTATAGAGCAAAGGATTTGTGGTTGGGTTGGTATTTACATTTCTCCTTTGGTGGCATGCAGAATATTTTCCTGTACCACGGAAAATAGTGCATAAAGTTGAAGGCTCCTTATAGTCACTAACTTGACTTCTCCACATTCAATGAGTTGTGTAGATTCTGTCTTCAGCAATGGGACCTGGTTATCAGTTTGTGGAGAGCAACCTATAGTCTTGGAAATAGCCTGTGCTGCTTGGGAGCTCCCATGGCCAATTATTTAATTAGATGTGGCCCAATTTAGTACTAGAAGCTTCATTTGATGACAGACATGTCCAGTTGGGGCTCTGTCTTCCCTATTTTTTGATGATTTCATTAAGATACCCTTCTCAGTGTATATATTATACAAAGCTTCTTCTATATTTAAACTCCATACTACCCCTCAAATGGCTCTTAAGTTTCACTTTCTCTCCCCATATTTTCTCACTCATCTGCTCTTTCCCTCCCCCTACCCAGCTGATCCTTCCAGTCTGTGTTCCACCACCATCCGTAACTATCCTAATTCCTATTTAATCCCATTACTTTATATATAATCTTTGTGGGTCTATGGGTTGTAACTTGGTTATCCTTGGCTTAACAGCTAATATCCACATGTAAGCAAATACCTATCTATTTTTCTGGATCTGAATTACTTCACTCGGTGTGTTTTTTTTTCTAGTTCTAGACATTTACCTGTGAATTTCATGATTTCATTCTTTTTAAAGGCTTAGTAATATTCCATTTTGTTTATATGTGCCACCATTTTTCACCCATTAATCCATTGAAGGAAACTTAGGTTGTTTCCATTTTCTAGCTATTATGAACAGAGAAGCAATGAACATTTGTTCATTGGTTGACCAAGTGTCTCTGTGGGAAGATGAAGTATCCTTTGGTTCTATGCACAAGAGTGGGACAGCTGGATTTTGAGGTAGATTGATTCTCATCTTCCTGAGGAGTCAACTCACTGATTTTCATAGTGATTGTACAATTTTTCAGTCCCACAAGCAATGGATGAGTATTCCCCTTACCAGACACCCTTGCTACTATTTACTATCATTTGTTTGTTTCTGTTTTTTAATCTTAGCCATTCTGATGGGTGTAAGAAGAAATTTCAAAGTAGTTTTGATTTTCATTTCAATGATGACTAAAGGAAATGTTCAACATTTCCTTAAGTGTTTCTCAGACATGTATACTGTAATTCTGTAGCCTAGTAAAAGAGACTTTCAAGTCCCTTAAAATCATTTGTCTTATTTTTCTTTACATATAATTAATTTATATATAAATGAGACCTAGCGTGATGACATTTTGTACATAAGCAACATATTTTAATAAAATAAGAACAACAACCACTTCCATTCTCCTTTGTCCAACAGTTAAGAGTCATTACTGTTCCAGCAGAGCACCTGAGCCAGGATATCAGGGCTCACACAGCAGCCTTGAAATCTAGTGCCAGGACTATGGCCTACAGAGTTACTGAACTCATGTGCATATACATGTATATGCACACACACATACACACACAGATGGAGGGAGAGGGGGGAAAAGGATGGAGATAGAGGGGATTTAATCTGCATGAACTCAAGAAAACTGGAGAGTTCTAATTTTCAGGACTCTAATGATTGGACACTAACCTATGAGCTAATGGAAAAATGCAATTTACTCCCTTTGAAAGGACAAATATATTTTTGCATTATTATGATTTTTTACTGCATTTAAATTCATGCGTAGAAAGTTAACCTGTCATTAGAAGGTGACTTATGGTTTATGTTAAATTTGCAGTTGAAATTATTTTCTGCAGATTGTCGTCAAAGTTTCACTTTCTATCCATGTAAATTCAAGCACTTCTAAATATGAGTGAATAGTATAGTTGCACGTGAGCAATGCTTATGTATATGCATGTGTGTGTGTATAGTGTGTGCGTGCGTGTGTGAATGTGAGAGCCAGGTGACAACTTTAGGTGCTGTTTCTAATGAGCTGGGAATTCATCTTGTTTCATGAGTCAGGATTTCTCACTAGAACCTGGAGTTTCTAATTGGGCTTTTGGGCCTGATCTCAAGCAATGATCCTGGCCTGGAAAGTACTTCACGGACTGAGCTATTATAATACTTCTCCCTGAAAAGGATGGCATTAAAGCGGTTATTACAGACAGGCATGTATACTTATAGTATTTTTTAAGTAAAACATTATTTCTTATATAAGCATACCTAAAATGTATTAATCATACACCTATCTGAAACATATGGGATGTTTCATAACATGATGGCTACTACTATATTCACTTCAAACACAAGAAAAAATGTCCACAGGAGTTCCTTCTAACCAGAGCAGTATCGATAGATGAGGTAATATAAGGATTTCACAAACAATAGGGAAAGAAGATAATTTTCACAACTCTGAAATAACCTTCCAAATATCAAGATCCTGCTTTATTCTAAATGGACTCTAAAACTTAATATATATGTTAATTTTTCCTTTCATAGGTTGCAAATATCACAAAACATGCCAGGATAAGAATGCGCACCCGGAAAGCATAGGTACTTCATATTGAATTAATGACAAATGTCAATATTCGGATTTTAATTTTGGGTAAACAGTGATACAGTACAACCAAATGTCATATGTGATAGAGAAATTGCTATTTCAATTGGAGCTGAGCTTAACACACGGTGTTCCAAGGCTGATTCATCATCATTTCAGTCTGATGATCCCCACACTGCCAGAAACAACAGAGAGCACAAATTGTCAATGGCTTTGAGTCGGGATTGCTGAGGACAAAAGGTGTCTATATCACCAGCTTGCTTTGCAGCTCCTGGTACTCATTCTGTTTCACCTGTTAAACACTTCTTAGTCAAAGAATAGAATAAAACATACTTTGAAATATGAACTTCCTTACTGAGCAATCTGTTTCCCGTGTTTTTTGTATCTAACGTATGCTCTGTTCATTGTTAAAACAGCAGAGAAAACCTTGTGGTCTCTGAAAACAAATAGTTAAAACAAGGTTGCTTCCATTCCTTGACACATTTCGACATCAGAGGACCAAGCAGTGTTGGGAAAGCGAGAACAAAATTAAGAGGTCTCATGGTTGCACCTTGCTTAATGAAAACTCATCACATATATAAATGTGACCTAGGCAGAGGCTGAAGGGCAGCACCTGTGTTGGAGTCATAACTGACACTGAAGCAAGTGTCATTGGCTTGGAGACGATATACACAGACACTGTCCTTGCCGAAACTAAGCAGATTTTGTTCAGAAC
Source organism: Bramus lutescens (assembly GCA_001685075.1). Taxonomy (NCBI): domain Eukaryota; kingdom Metazoa; phylum Chordata; class Mammalia; order Rodentia; family Cricetidae; genus Bramus; species Bramus lutescens. The sequence continues at coordinate 255,835 of LOEQ01001930.1, forward strand.
CCTGTCCACACTCTTGGGCTGCACTCGGTACTGCTGCCTTTCGATTTCAGCGTGTACAATTAGGGCACACCAAAGCAAGGATATATTGCACTGAGGCCAAACAAAAACAAAGAAAACAGAGTCTCAGTGGGAGATCATTTTATCCCTGAAAGGCAAAGCATACACAATAAAGAAGTAATTATGAGTATCTCTGTACATCAAAAAAATAACAGTCCCAGGTATTGGACCAGGTGGGATTTAGGAGTCAGTCTTCCAATGAAAGATAGAGTTAAAGAATTCTGGAAGATTGTGGTCTTTCATACTCATAAAAAATTATCAGATATCATTTACTTTAATGTAAATGTGTTTTAACCAATTATATTGAAGTAAACTCTTAATCCCAGTCTCTGGAGACTGGGATTGCAGAACACTCAGCCCTATGGTCTCAACCAAGTGATAGTCATCTTACTGCTTGCTTGTCATCAGCTATCCAAAATTTGGAGCAGAATATAGTCATGAGTTTATAGGAAAAAAAGAAAAGAAACTAAATTTGTAAAATAAAACTGGACTGCTATATGAACTCTACAGTTCACTATCTATCTTTTAACAGAATAACATTAATGCCTTTCAAATGGCTTATTACTTTTTTCTAATAGAATTAATTTTGCCCAGTCTAATGCATAAATCAGATCATAATAATAATTCAGACCTTTTAAAAATAACTATTTAATAACAAGTTTGATTTTAGCAAAAAGCTTAGAAATTAAGTGGAAATAGTCATGAAGTTATGTGTATATGTGAACATATATGTAAGAACAGGTATAATGAACTAAAACTTGGTTTTAATAATCTTTCCAAAACATTACAAAAATATGAACAAGTCTAAAAAGTACTATACTGAGCATTCAGTTTAGTTAGCAAAGAGTAGTCAAAGTAGCCTGATTCTTGTTTACATTTTACTAGGAGCTTTATTATTTAGGAAACAGGTTGACTTTATATTCCAAAGATTTATACAGTGGGATGGGTAACTCACACTTTAGTATAGATTCACATAATAATCATAATATATTTATCTAGTTTGACAAAGTAGCTTTGATGAAAAGAAAAAAAAGAAAATACTATCATGTATTTCTTAGGATGGTTGATATTCTTCAATAGAGTGATACATTCCATCTGTAGTAACTACTATCCTGTCTTTTTTAGACAGGCTTAATGGAGTGATACACTGTATCTCTAGTAACTAACGATTCTATCACACATATGGAGTTTGCTTGCCACAATATAAACAAATAAGCAAACAAGGAAAGAAATAAAAAGATGGTTAGTTTTAAAAATGCTTAAGGGTTGTCTTTTTGTTCAGTAACATTTAACTCTAACATAGTCTCCTGTTCTGTAAAGATATTCAATAAATCCCTGCCCTGCCAAGAGCAGTCTCATTGCCACACCCCCACTGGTGTCTCCGAATTTGAAATCCAATATTAACTTTTCGAGAGTAGGGTGGGGAGAGACATGGTGAGAGACAGAGAGAAAAGATAATGCCATGCAGTGATTAATTGGGTCTTCAGTGTTAGTTAGGAGACCTTGTATAGACTTATCATGAGCCACAGGACTGAGGTTGTGGCTATAATAGCCAGGTTCCAGGAAGCAATGTGTTCATAAAGTAAAGTAAAAGCTTGAAAACAACAAACTAAGGGGGGGGATGTCTCAGGTATACTAAAATAAGTATAATTGCCTATACTTTTAGTCCCGGTTACATATAAAAGCCTATTAAGTGTGGCAGATATAAGGCAGGTGTTCAACTCTGGTAAATAAATGGATGCTATGGGTAAGACCTAGTTACTAGAGTATCTGCAGACATGGGCTTCATGATCAGGTATATCAGAAGTAAGTTCTGAAGCAACTCTTTAACATTGCAGAACTGAGAAGGTCACAACTGCATGAGCGGCTAAAAGTTGCAGAGATCACAACCATGTTAACAATTCATGTAAACTTCATTGCAAGGCATGTGCTGTTGGCTTAAATTGGGCTTTTCATGTTTAGTTCAGAGCTTTGTCTCTCCTTGTATCTTCATATCCTCTCCAAGTTTTAAGATCACAGAGCCTTTTGCTAGTCAAAGGAACCAGAGGCTGGTAATTCAGCTGGGACTCATAAGCACAAAACCTGGAGATGCTTCTTGTTGAAATGTGCTTCTTAGAAGTTACAAGGGACAAGAAATGAATGAACTAAAGTGCTTACTTACTACATGCCTACAGTCACAGAAATAAGATTCGTGAACACTATAGTTAATACTCCTTTTTTTTTTTTGAAAGAGTGGGTTATATTTTCTTCCTACATTAGAGTAAATCAATGCAGAGATGTGCAGAAATTCGGGACACTTTTTGATACATAGTATTCTGACTATAAAATATTCACATTTTGTCTTACTGCCTGAAATTAGGAAAGCATTCAGCCCTTAAAAAACTTCTGAATTATTATGTGAAAAATGAGAATTCCAGCATTTATGGCCAGCAAGTTTTAGGAAATCATCTGGAGGAGACAAGAAATTGAGAATTATTCTTAAAATTATTTGTCATAAGTTTAGTTTGGGACAAATTAAGATAACCACGATAGATAGTTTGCTGGGGAAATAAGCCAAATTTAATTTAATTGCTTATTGAAGGTAGGATTTCCTTTTAAAATGATTGATAAATGAATCCCATTCTAAAGTGTGTGGATTCTTGAAAATGTAACCGCATTAGAGTTAGCTCTTCTCAACCATAGTTGGAAAGTAAAACAAAAAGTTCTCATAATAACCAGCTTCCAAAATTTGCTGGATGAGTATGTGTGTGTTGGTGGGAGATGGATGTGTGTATGGGGCACATTAAAATAATAAAATAAATGGTATTTTTATTATTTATTTTATATTTCATTATTTATATAATAAAAAAGTTTATGTTGTTACTTTATTTACTGCTTTTCTGTTAGCTTTAACATCCCTTATGAAAATCTACTCCTTGAGGTTTCAAGAACAGTCATGGAAAATAAATCTCTATTTTTTTTTCTCCTTTCTGTTAGCAATTTCGAACTAGCTTCCAAAAGACACAAACAACACGGTACCTGCAGAGTGAAAGATTCCTGCTTTAGCAGACATAGTTTCTTAGAGGGAGATAGAGCGGGGAGAAGAGGCAAACACCTTCAGCACTGAGCACTGCCCTGGAAGCTGAAGTTAAGAGACCATTTCTGCCTGGAAAGAGTTGAACCTCGAAAGAACACTGAGGGGCTGCGCATCACTCCCTACTTCAACCAAACGCTGGTGCCATCTTTTTCACAGCAAAACAACCCCTCAGGGGGTTAATTGAAAGCCCCCCAAGGTGAAATTTGAATTTTGTCCTGTTCACAACTGCTAACATCTTCAACTGGCTCAATTGTCCTTGAGTCCTCCTCTCGCCTCTGTCCTGGCATAAAATGTAAATAAAAACAGTGCAAATGAAAGTTATTCAATCCAGATAGACAAGGTCTTTGGAATTCTGACTCAATATTTGGATATGCACTTTGTCCTTTTCGGGGAACTGCAAATCCTAATCTTGGAGACTTCTAGTTCCCTTCAGCTAGCTGAACAGGACAAGTGGGACAGTCCTGAATGAAAAGGAGTCACCCCCATATCCTAAAGTACTTGGAAGGGCTCATTTGTTTCTGCCTGGAGACCCAGCTAGGGCGACTCCACCGGTCGCCCTGGAGTCCTCAAAGCTGCAAAGTTTAAAGCGAAACCAGAAAGCATCACTTTCTCGTGCCTCCAGAACTGACCTGCCTTCTGAGGAGGCTCTCGCCCGCGAATTTTTGGAACACTGGGTTATCCACTTCCTTGATTAGAAGTTCACCAGGGAAGCGCTCTAGATTTCAGTGGAGACTCTGCAGCACTCGGGTGTTGACTGGAGTATTTGTCCTCCGGAGTCCCTTTGGAGATTTGTCTGGAATCCTACTGGTCAGTATCTAGCTGCTCAGAATGGATGCTTGGATTCTCGAACTCACTTCCCGCTCTGCAATCTACCGCTGGGGACTGCTCTGGATCCGGGAGCCCCAGACAGTGTGGCCAAAATGGATGGAGACTGAGCAGCGGGAACCAGAGTCCCAGACAAGCTCCTCTGAAATCAAGCAGCCAGAGGGTAGCCCGGATTGCTAAACCCAGGTATGCACCACCCATGGATACATCTTGAACCCGGGCCCGGCAGAAAAGACGAGAGCCCAGGGAAGAGAGGAGGAAATGGGAGCAGCTACCACTTAAAGTTCTCCAGGCTGAGTTCATCTCTCAAAGAGGAAGCTATGTGGGTCTTGATTACGCGTAGGTGCCTGTGCGCGCACTTGGAGCGAGCCCGTGGGTGTGCCTGAGTGTGCGCGCTCTTGTGCATTCACAAGGCAATGATGTAGCCTCTGGAGTTCTACTGGTAGCAAAATTCCAGAGCCCCCTATCCTGGGAGGAACTGTGCGGTGCGAGTCTTTACCAACTACGCGAAGAAGGGCTCCTTGTTAGACAGCTTCCCAAAGCATCCCTAAATTCTTGCACTCAGGTTTGGTTAAGATTGGTGTCTGGACTGCGAGGGGGAGGTGCGGGCACAGAATCCGAAGATCAAATGCTCATAAACTATACCCAGAAAGGACTGGGTTCCGACCGCACCAGTTACGGAAGGAAGACAAGGAAGACTTTTCTTTAATGACTGGCTTTAGGGACTTACTGGGAGCTTTGCTGGGGTCCGGGTCCGGGATTTAATTGGATATCTGGGCAGAATTACGAAAGTAAAGGCAGAGAGAATCCTGCCCCCCCCCATCCCCCAGAAAGGAAGAAGCTCTTCAGGTTTCCTCTGACCACACCTCTCTTGCTTCACATCTTTCCCCAGTTCAAGTGACTTAAGTGGCCAGGCCTGCGTTCTGCCTTCTACTGGGGTCGGGTTCAGCTCTGAACACCAGATGTGGTCTGTTGCATCACTTCTTTACTCCGAGTACAGTGCTGATTGCCAAATGTAAACGTTCTTTTCAGAATCCGCTCCCATCTGATTAGTAACCAAATCACCCAACACCGACTAGGGGACTCTGGAAGCCAGGCTCCGGTGCCTGGGAGCATCAGCCGGTAGCAGCTCTCAGGCGGGGATTCTCACCCGCGGGGTTGTAACTAATCACTTTTCACACTGCCATTAGCAGCCACAGCCAGACAGGGTGACACCTTTCTTTTAATCCCTTAGCATCCCGACTGTGCGGGATCAGATCAGCAGTTCCCTTCCAACCGAGGCGAGGGATGCCCCTGAAGTTTGCTTTCTTCCTTCGGGTTTTCCGCCGCTTCCCCTCCCCCAACCCCGCCCGCCTGCAACGCCCCCGCGCCTCCTCTGCTTGGGGATTTGTAGGCACAGCGCTGACTCTCTCCTCCCGCCAGCGGTAAAGCGGTTCTCCGAACACGTCTAGCCG
>LOEQ01001930.1:262753-277784 GCA_001685075.1 Bramus lutescens
GTGGCAGAAGCCACCTCTCTGACTCCCTAGGATGCGGATGCTGAACTATGGCAAAGGGCAGCGAAGTGATGAGCGAGACCCCAGCACGACCGTGAAAACCACCTGGAGCCACCTTGCCTGGATCTTACCTGCAGGCAGAAAGTCCTCCTATGACCGTCTTTCCCCCTAGAGGCACCAGGTAACAATGAAGGACTACTTGCCTCACCCACTTTCCTTAAGGGCTTGTTTCTAGCATCATATCTGCATTGCAGGCTACTTTACTTATTAATGTTTTGAAAATCATTAGGAAGGGTTGGGTACCCAAGGGCGCTTGCTCAGTGAGGGGGCATGCAGTTCCTGGTACATAGAATGTAAGCCTATACCTGAACACTTAATGTGGTAGTGAAACCTAGAGATATATGAATACATCAAGCCTGAGGATAGTTTTTGAAGAGGGCCAGTCTTATTGAACCTGTCTGAAGGTGCCAGAGATGAATGGTTCATGTTTCCTTTAGGCTATGGCTGCGGCGGACCATTTGGTATCCAACCTCCAGATACTGGAGTGAGATCCGGTGTTTGTTTCCCCGCCCCCTACATCTATCAAATATTTTTTTAATTATTATGTTTTTTTCTCCCCCTGACCTTTCTACTTATTGTACCGGTTTGTTTTCCTTCCTCTGTTGTGTGCAATCCTTTTAATAGTTGTGAATTATGCATCTGGAGACTTTGATGTGAAATGGAGTTTTCTTGGGACTTGCTTAGCATGGGAAAGAATTCGTTGTCAAGGGTGTGTACTGGGTCGAGGTGTTTAACTACCAGGGTTTGGTTTGATGTAGCAGAATAGATGCATGAAAGAAGTCGTTTTTATGTCTAGGAGAAGGAGGCCAAAACCCAATAGCCACCACCCAGCCCCAGCCCCAGTGACAACATCAGTCTTGGCCCCTCCTGCTTTATCTCGGGGTGGGGGGTGTGGGCAGAAGCTTGTGTTCTCGTGTTTGTTGTTTATGTACAATAAGTATTTTGAAAATTCCTTTCAGTGCTTTGATTTAAAACCAGGCTTGATCTGAGACTGTCTTATTAACATACTGGATCTGATGTGTGAAAATGGAGATTCCCTTCTTGCGAGGAGGCAGAACGCATTTAGTTAACTTCCAAAGCCCCTATCTTTGCGCCTTCTTAATTCTGTCTTCCGCGATCACCACACTTGCCTGTTCCCTGAAGAAAATTTCACTTCTTTCTCCAGGGCATTTGAATTAACAACATAAAGCACTTCCAAAGTAGTCTCATCAATGTTTAATTCCATAGTGAAGATGGTCTGAAAAATTCAGCTGAGTGCTGGTTTCTCTCCCGCTTTGAGGAGCTGCCGGCTGGTAGGCAGCAGCACTCCACGGAGGTTTGGCCGTGGTGGGTCCCCTCGTTCACCAATATAGGAGGCAGGAACAGGCACCGACTGATGGAAGTGGAGCAGAGTACGGGATGCTGTCTGCTGTTTGCTAGAGCTGTTTAGGAAGTGTAGGGAGATTGCCTGGTTCCCTTCTATTCCTTCGTTTCTATAGATATCCATATGATGGCATTTGCAGATTACAAGTTAATGGGTAGCTGCTCTAGTTGTCCCTGAGCGCCTATGTCCTCAAATCTTGCTCTAGAGTCGAGATTCGGCTGCTGCTGCAGCCCTTGCAGAGTGGTGGTGCTACAAGGCCATGTATGCAGCGGGCTTTGGGGGCTGGGCTCCACCACTGCAGCTGGCAGGTCTGCTTCGACACTACTTGGGGCGGGGCCCAAGAGCTCAGCAGGCACCCTGGCAGACAGTGGGGCGCATTGTAGCTGTGGTGGCTGCACAGGTCTGAGTAAAGAGAAATGGGAGGTGAGTAGGGCGGTGGTGTTTGACCTCCTCTTCTGACTAGGGCCCCCACTACTCCCCTTCATATGAGTATTCAAGAAAGCATTATGGGAGCTAGCTACAAAAAAATTGTTTGACATTCAAACATTGCATGATTTATCGGTATTGAAACCTTGATGCCGAATGTGTATTTCCTAGATCCCTGTGTCTTTTTTCTCTTCTCAAGCTCTCCTAGGTTCCATCTGGTCATTTGCAACCTGGTTTTGCCTTCAATTAAAGCAATAGCACATGAAATCAACTAATCTTCACTTTATATTCAAATGTGAGATCTAGGAGAGTCGCTTTTTAGACAGGTTTAGTGTTTAACTTTAACGCAGAGGAAAGATATAGATGCTAACTCAACTCTGACAGTAAGAAAATCCTTACTGTCTGAGGACTGGCAAGAAAAAAAAAATCCCGTTGCCTACATTCAAAGAGGTGTAGAGGAAAACAAACCACCAAACAAACAACAGACAGAAACAAAATGAAACTAACAAACAAAAAACAAACCATTAATTGAAGGTATTAAAGATAATTTCCCGTCAAATCTCTTTTCTTATTTTTAGTGAATTTATTTGAAATCTATCACTAATACAAAGCTACATACAAAGCTGACTTACGTGGTAGACATCTCATAACTTGTAAGCAAATAACTCATACATACCCAGAAGATGAGGAAAACAATTAAAATTCTGCTGAAGAATGTTGGTGCTGGAAAGATTAATATCTCGGTTTCACTTCCCGAAAAGACCTTGGTCTTTTCTCACTGTGGAGTTCCTCTTTTGTAGGTCAATTCTTATCTTTGTGCACCCATCCTCAGGGAAGGCAGACAAAGCCATAAACCAGAGTTTGAATCCTCAGAAGCTTGAACATACATGTATTGTGATGTGATTTAGGTTCAAAAGGTCCCTTTTGGGGACATAAGGAAACACATATTCTAGCAGTATGAAGGAAGGACAGAGGGAGAGAGGATAAGAGAGAGGGAGGGAGGGAGGGAGGCTAGCTAAAACTGAGTTGGAGATGTGGTTCCACCCCCCTGGTTAGACATTATCCCAAGGCAGAGGTATTCTGGCTTGCTGATGGGTTAAGGTATTGATAGAAAACTTCCCAGCAGGAATCTCCTCCTTTACAAATCCATTCTTAGTCATTCCTATAAAGAAAAGAAGAGGAAATAGAGGACTACAGAGAAGTAACTCAGCTTCAAAGGAGTTGACACTAGATTTTCCTCCTCTAGAGGATGTCTTTTAGTGATTTCCCTTTTCTGTTTGGTAAAGAATGACCTTGAACAAGACCTGTATTTTCTGTTCCACATACTTTTTTTTCTTAATTAAAAATGTAATGTATGCATGTATATGCTCACACATTTCAGTTTTGATATGTGATTCATATACTAATATGTTCATCAGTGCATGTCTCTCCTTGAAGCTAGTCAAAGGTAATTTCTTTCTTTTCCCTCCAGAGAAACAGAAGAGATGTAGTGATCTGATGAAGAATTTCCCCGCCCCTATTCTTTTCTATTTTTTAACATTATCTTTTTCTCTCCTGCCATTCAGTAGATTCTTGATGTTGGAGCACTGTCCTCCTGTGATTTGGAATTTAAGTGCAGTCCCATGTTTTACCCACCTGCATCTCCTGGAAGGAATATCATTTTCCTTTGTCCATTTAAGCCAGGGTACTGCTGCTTGAAGCACTTTTGGCTTGGTGGTTTTGCTGAGTTTTCTAGCTGGTGAAATTGGGAGCAAGCTTTCTGCTGACTGTCTTGCTGTGCTGAAACATAGTCAGGGTGAGATACTTACATCTCTAACCCTGTTCCTGTCTGTCCCTGGAACAACCTCACAACACTCCCCAGGACTTCATTCATACACATAGCATTGGAAGCATTTTAGCTAATATTGAAGTAAGAGGAAGAAGAAATCATTTGAATTTTTTTATAGAATTAGCTAGCTAACCTGTTGCCTTTTCTAGTGATTTTTTTTTAGTAAAAAAATGGAATATACTGGCACTTTTTTCAGGGTTTCTTTACTTTTTTTGGTACAATACAAATAGTTCTAAGCTTTATGTTTCATGGAAGAGTAAGGATTAAAATGTAGGCCTCTACCATATGGGTGTGACTCTAAGATAGACGACTAATAGATTTTGTTAAATCATTTCATTGACACAATACACAGTTAAGTCTTGATAAGTTCTGTTCACATTCTCATTCCTGTGTCATCCTTAAATCTTAGAACCTAAGGAAATGTAAGTTACACATTCTGTAGTGTATGTATGATGATGCTAATAAGCTCTTACGTTTTCAATTATAGAAATTGTTTTATATCTAGAGGTCAACTGTTTTTCACTATACTCTATCACCCTAAATTGTACAGCACTCTGAAGCCCTCCATAAGTAAAGAGGAAACAAGAACTTTATTCAGAAAAAGTATATACTATATTTAATTTTTTGATCGTTCTGGTAGATACTGTTCTTACAGAAGGCTTTTTGCTAAGCTATATGACAATCTAATAGTAATTATGAATGATAGGTAACAAGTGATTGAAAATTACAACATAATTACATGGTTATATAAATGTACTATCAGGGTAGTGATGCCAAGTAAAGTTTATGAACAGACTTTAGTATTTAAGCTGCAAAATTTATTGATAATATTCGTCTGAAGCTGATAAATCATGTCTTATCTTACAAGGTTATATGGGAAAATTCTTTGCTACACAATAATTCCCAAGATTATAGAGTAAAGGGCCACATGATCAATTCTTTTCATTATATTCATGTAAAAGAAATATATCACATGCTATATCTTATAGTCTTTTTGAGCCTCCTTAGTTGATATATTATATCTGATATATTACATATAATGATCACATGAAATTATCATATATGATTATGTATCTCTTCACACACATACATATACACAATATACATATACATATATTTGTATATATACATACATATATACACACATACATATAGTGAATTGCAGAAAACATTGTTAAGACTTTGAATAATGTTTCTCAGAATTAATGTTACAGTCCCTGTGAAGCATGATTGCAGGGATTAGAGATAAAATTGAATCTATTTCTCAGATCTTACTACATAAAATGACCTAGAAAAGACATAATAAGACAAATGATGAAAGTTAAGAGTGCTTTTAGCAAATGTTGGGAAAAGTTTCTGGATTTTTATAAAATGTTTGAAAAAAAGCAACACTATTTCAAGATATTCTTCATCGCAACTAACATGCTTAATTTAAACAGGAACAGAAACCAAACTGTTTTGCTTATCTTCATCTAGTTTCCGTTCATCTTTTCAGCTCTACTGATAAAGTACGAAGAGCCCAGGAAGGACCGTTTTATTAATTCTCTAGATAACGTTCTCATTTGACTTCCTCACACCAAAGATGGGCTTTCATCATGCTAGCCACACACTCTGCTTTGAGTTCACTCCCAGTCTCATTTCCTGTCTTGGAATAGGTTTTCCTGGACCTCAATGACTTCACCTCCAAAACTACAGGATACTAACATAAAAGTGACTTATTGTTGGAACCATATTAATGATATTAAAGCTAATTCTTAGTGGTATGAAATAAACTATTTTTCTCACTTGATTTTTTCTATTAATTGAAAGAATATATTTATTAGAAAAAGTTTTAACAATTTAATGCATCTGTTATATTTGAAAAAATCAATAAATTTAAGCATTTTAAACAATATTTGGAGAACTTGGAAGACTTTGACCATATCATGTAAAAGGGAGAATATTATAGTATGCACAGACTTTTTAATAGAGTCAGTTTTCTAGGTATTGAAAAATACAAAATCATTGATATATATTACTAATAAACATAAAAATAGCAACAGGTTTATAAATTATAAATGAAAATATGTCTATATCAAAAATTTACACAGTCATATAAATTTATTAACAAAATAATTTTGTTTAAAATATTGAATGCTTTAATTAAGTGTTCATGCACACAGTATAGCAACCTTCTTTATTTTTGTATTTGTTATTTTATAAGTAAAATCGTTTGTATATATGCGTGTGTAACATTAGGAAGCATATAATTTATACTGATACTTTATTATGCATAGAGATATTTCCTCATAACACTTATAGTCACAGATTTTTTAATTTGCTATGGCCTATTCAATACAATTATATATAATTTAAAACCGAAAATGTCATGTTATTTATGGGATTTATGGGAGACAATGAAAAAACACATTGTACTGTGACCATGTGAATAGAGTGTCTTAAATCAAGAAGGCTACAAACACATACGTTTGAGATACATTTTTTAACTAACTGATATTTGGTTCTCTTATAAGTATATTTTGTAGATATGTGGGGGGCGGACTGGGAAATCATGGCTGTGTTCTGGAGCATTTGGTTTTATGCCATGGTTATCACAGTGAAATTTGAGTTTTTGCTATTTGTGTTTGGCCCTGTCCAACCTAAAATGCAACCTGTTTAATGAGTCTGAACTTCACTGTTCTCACAAAATGAGCTGATATAGCTGTAGGCTAGAACTATTTAACAGCTTCAGTGTTACCATACATCAGGAACGTACGTATCTTCATTATGATTGTGACTTCTCATCCTTAGTTATCATCAGCCTAAGAAAAGAATAATAAAGGTAAGAGGAAAGCTTTAAATCCTATGATTGGAAGAATGAAACTATGCAGTCATGATGACCAGGGTTACCATGATCCATGTGTTCAGAAGCCAACCAGAAGGTGGAAAACAGGGGGTTTGCCCAGGTTTAGGAAATCTTAGGTTCTCCACACTGATCACTGGTCAGTGTATGATCTACCGAAATCCATTATACTGAAATATGTTTTGACATGTGAAGGACACACAACTATGAAACTTCTAATTTTCTTAACATGTTCTTTGAAAGAGTTTGAAGCTTCCCTGCCAACTTTCTCCTGACTAACTTCTTGTACCTTTAATAACTTCAGAATCACTTCACTGAAAGTGATTATTCTATATTTCTGTTCACTTTGTCATAATGTCATGCTTTAGGTTGATATAAAATTTTGAAATCCTTTAGCCTGTAATTAATTTTAGCATAGTGAAAGGTATTATCATACATGGGATGCCTTATTGCTGGTAACAGTACTTGAAATATTAGAGCTGAATTACTTCGGACCCTCAACCCATAATTTCCTTGCTTATAAACACACAAGTCCGGGATAATTTCATTTTATTGCTGTTAACCTTTTTTGCATTTTGTGCTCAGTAATGTTAGTCTCATTGATTGAACAGACATTTGGGACAGATTTGGGTATGTCTGTTCCACATTTCACTGAAACACAGAATCAATGCCAACAAACAATTCAGATTTCAGTATGGCCATCATTTTTACTTTCGACTTTGGCACAGAGAAGAGAGAAACCAATCTTGTACTCATGTACCTTTCTTCCTTCTCAAATTCAATAGAACCTTCGAGCCCATTTACACATATGTCTAAGGTGGTCATGAGATGAAACATATTTTTTCTTCTGAATTTAGGATCTGATACCCAAGATTACTTCCTCGACATTCCAATTAATTACTTTACTCATAAAGGTCACCTTACTTAAATATTTCCCACCATCCCCATTGACAGATTGTGATGGTGTTCTTCACAAGCACCATGTAAAACAATGAAGCAGCTAAAGACAGGAACCATGGCTGGGTGGTGGTGGTACATACCTTTAATTCCAGGACCCGGGAAGCAGAGGGAAGAGGATCTCTGTGAGTTCAAGGCTAGCCAAAGCCATATAGAGAAACCATATCTCGAATATATATTGGTTTGGAGAGAGATGGCTCAGCAGTTCAGAGCTATGGTGCTCTTTTGGAGTACCTAGATTCAAACCCTCCACCCACATGGCAGCCCACAAAAGTCTGTAACTCCAAGTCCAGAGGATTTGGCACCCCTTTGCAAGCAGGCAAAGCACCAATGCACATAAAAATAAAGACGGAGAGATCTAGGACAGGCACCACAGCCCCAGCGAAACCCTGTCTTGAAAAGCAAAAAATAAAACAAAACGAAATTACCTCTCCACTATTGTTTCTCTTAAGACATAAGTCAGCATGGAGTACATGCTACACTGGGGAAACTTTAGAGCAACAGCAAACTGTTTCCCAGAGAAAAACCTAGTCCAGAAACAATCATGTTGCTAATTTCATCTTTGCCTTTTAATCTACTGCCAGACCTAGATGTTTTAATTTTAGAATATTAATTTGTTTGCAAGTTTTTTTTAAATAAAAACAGCATCTAAGCTCCACACAGATTCCTCAGCTTCCTTTAAAATCAACTGTTTTCTAACAAGGTGAGAGAGGTTGAATGCAGGAAGGTATAGTAAACCTTCCTCTTTCTGATATCCCTGAAGAACCAGTCTTTAAATAATGAGCATGTGATCAAATCGGACACTCTGAACATGGCTGACAAGGAGAGCTGACTGAGAAGCCAAAGACAATGGATCTGGGTTTTGATTCTATTGCATGTACTGGCTGTGTGGGAGCCTAGTCTGTTTGGATGCTTACCTTCCTAGANAATGGATCTGGGTTTTGATTCTATTTCATGTACTGGCTGTGTGGGAGCCTAGTGAGTTTTGATCCTCACCTTCCTAGACCTCGATGGATGGGGCAGGTCCTTGGTCTTCCCACAGGGCAGGGAACCCTGACTGCTCTTTGGACTGGAAATGGAAGGGGAGGGGGAATGGGGGAGGAGGAGGGAATTGGGAGAGTTGCAAGAGGTAGAAAATTTTTAATAATAATAATTAAAAAAATAATTAAAAAGAGTGCTTCCTGCTGACCTGGGTGGCATCAAATATCTTTGGGGGAACCTGAGAAAGCTGGGGTGCTGCCATGTTCTGGAGTAGCTGGTTGTTTCACTTCTATGCAGGCTATGTAGAACTTTCTGGTGTCTCCTGTCTCTGGCAAGTTGTTGGCAGAGCAGAAGATAAGGTTAATTTTAGGAAAAAAAAATTTCCTTAAGTCCTTCAGGGAAAAGTGGGGAGAGTTGGGCTGCTTAGCGCCTGGTTATTGAGGGAGGGGTGCATCTGAGAAGTTTGACCTACATCCTCCAAGTTGATTCCCTGGAACTTACAAGAATTCTTTGAGTTTGTGAAAACATAAGGTTTAGAAACATTAGCATTTGCACTGTTTATAATCTATACTGAAATTTGCATTGTAGAAATTGCAGTATACTCATGTCAGAAATGATTTTGGTTGAAAGCATTCACACTCTTCTTCCCATTTGGAAAACTATGATAGATATTTTTAGCACAATAAAAAGCACCTTTTAAATCTATAGTTAGGAAGCAACCAAAGGGAATTTAAACCTTGAGCTTACATTTATGATAGTGGTAGTACTTTGTTAGAGCTAGACTAATAGTGTATCACAATTTTATAGATTACTATGAATAGTAGTATAATGAGAAAGAGAAATCTGGCAACTTGCATTTGCACAGTGTAAGTTACTTCCTTGTACCCTGAAACATTCTTAAATTACTTGCATGTGCACACATTAATAACTTGAATTTGCATACTTTAAAACTCTTTCTTACACACTGAAACATTTTTAGATCCTCACATATTAAGTTTTGCATCCTAAATTACCTTTTATTTAAACAAAGAAATGATAAAAAGTTATGTTGAAATCTGTTTTGTGAATTTGTCCCTTTTAAATTCTCAAGCCTACCAGCTGTCAAACTGCATCAGAGTTCTTAGAAAGCAAAATTTACCTGAGTTATTGATTACAAGAATAAAAGAGGCCTACTTGACTGGATACCAAGAGAGTTACCCCAGGAACCTCCATGATCAAGGACGGCAGGTCCTTTGGTGCAACATCTGTTTTATGATTGGTAGCATGGGACCTGCCAAGCTTCAGAAGATCCTGTGGATTAGAAGTTTGTAAGAAGACCAGCCTACCATTGGTATAGGCAACTCGAGGCAGTTAATTCCTCTGTGTACTGTTGTCCATGGTCTGACGAGGTCTTTGCAGCAGTTGAGGTGAAAAGTAGGTCAAATGCTAGTGCTTTCACTTGTGAAACAACTTATGGGTGAAAGTTCTTCTGTTCCCAGCCATCTTCTTTGGAGGAAATAGGGGTTATTACCTGCTGGAAGCAAAGACCTGTATTTTGAGATCTGCATTTTGTTTACAGCCATCTTAAGTCCACAAGTAATGTTAAGTTAAGTTACCTTTGTAGGCAAGTTCTGGACCTAGAACATTAGTCTAGTGAGACTTGCAGGCACCAGGCTTTTATAAAACATTAGCATTTTGCTTTGGCAGTCAATAATCACAGACCCTCAGTATTTACCTATCAGCTAGGGATGTCTCCAGGCCTGAATTCCAGCAGACCTGACACCCCTTCCCTCCCACCTTGTCTGTTTGCTATATAACAGCCTCTGAGAATATAATAAAGCAGGTGGGTTGATCAGAAACACTGTCTTGCCGTCATTTCTTGTGTCTCTTGTACCTTCCATTCCTCTCCCCTAGGTTTATCAGAGACCACAGTTCGTATCCTGCTGGCCTGGATAGTTACCAGAAGCTTACCCATGTCTCTGCTATGAAAAGCCTTTTTAATAATTAAAAATTTAAATGGCATATTCTCTAGAACTCTGAGCATCTGAGGACTTATTATTAGAGAGTACAGCTTTCAAGACGTTTGGGTAGTGTAAATCTCTAAGTTAGCTTTTGTTAATCTGAAATAGATCTTTATAACCTTAAATTTTTATCATCATGGGCTGAAGAGATGGGTCAGTGGTTAAGAGGACTGGGCGTTCAACTAGATGACCTGGGTTCTATTACCACCACCCACATGGCAGTTCACAGCTGTCTGTAACTCCAGTTCCAGTGGATCCAACACCCTCACACAGACATACATGCAAGAAAACACCAATGCACATAAAATAAAATAAATTAAAAATTTTATCATTATATGGAATATATTTTAAAGCAACGAAATCACATTAACCATATATTTTTATCATCTTTAAAAGTGCATATGAATTTAAAGTATTTGAGACTTTTTTCTTAGTCTAGAAAGAGGTACAATGAACAGAGCTCATTAGGACTGTTTAAACATTTTAAAACAGTAATTATATTAACATATATGCACAGTTGATTCAAGTTGCATACACACATAGAGTTAAAGCTAGCTTACATTCACACATAAAGTTGAATCAAAAGTCACATGCATAAGCACACACATTAAACAAGAATTGACTAAAATAAGAAGAAAATGTGGACTCCCACATGGCAGGCCCAGCAGCTGGTACTGAAAGAAAGGCAAGGTAGATTTGTTACAGGTGGGGGAGAGCACATCTGTTACAGACAGATTGGATCCCTGCCTAAAGGGCTCTGAATGGAGAACTCTGGCAGGCCCTGCCAAAAAGCATGTCGCTGCACAAACACACTTTATGCAACAGAGTCAGTAAGAGGAATTTACAGAAAAAAACATAAGGAAAAGGTGAGACATGCAAAAAGTACTCTTATCAAAGATGATGACTAGGTCACCTGTCTTGTCCTTCTTGCCTTTAGTCAAGATGGTGGTGAAGTACTTCCTTTAACCTTAAGCAAAATTACAGCAGTCATGTAGTTGTCCTTAGTAAAGATGGCACCTTCCAATTGTCTTCCATTTACTCCTTCCATTTACATGTTCTTTGGCAGTAGTTGGAAAAAAGGTTCTGTTCGGTGTTAGTATTACAGAGGTGAGTGAGTCTAGGGACCTTTACACATGACATTACACATGACATTAAGTGAAAAGGTTTTAGGTTTTTTTAAAGGGCATCCCAGAGGAGTGGATGGGTTTCTACTTTTTGTTGGTTTCTCACGAGTGAGGTAAAAAGAGAGGTCACTCCATGGTTCGTCAACAAAAAGAATGAGGGCTGGGGCACTAAGCTCAAAGGCATGAAGCAAAAGGCACGAAGCTGAAATAGGGCCATAGCCCAAAGGCATGAAGCCAAAGAAATGCAGTATCCCCAAAGACCCATAGGGCCAAGGATTGAAGGCACCACCCAATGAGGGGATGCTAGGACACAGAATGCTCATTTGTGGAAAATGCCAAAGGTGATTGTGGAACCAGTCACAGCCCTCTTGGCAGTAGCCAGTGCTGTGTGGGATCCCAGGAGATGGGGAGTTTGAAAATGGGCTGTTCATCCAGGTCTAGGATACCTGCATGCCTCAGGCAACCTGCCCTTGGGCAGAGGGAACACAGAGAGAGCCTTGTCAAGTCAGACACCAGTGTCATAAACAGAACAAGGAAGGACCATTAGCAGGTCCCATGGTGGGTAAAAGACAAATACACCATGCAGACAAAGCCTGAGTGCAGTTTAATGAGAGAAGGGAAAGGGGAGAGAGAGGAAGAGGAAGAGGGAGAGGAAGAGAGAGAAGCTGAGACCTGCTTGCCTCTTAGGAAAAACAGCAGGAAGAAAGTAGGTGGGGCTTGTCTCTTATAGGGATTTGCACCTGCAGACAGTCTGGGAACAGTTTGACATGCACAGAAGGGTGACACACTGTGCCAGTTTCCCAAGGGACAGGGCCAAGGTGTGCCTGAAAGCTAACCGTGAATGTATGCCATGTGAAACTATCACTTCCTTGAATCTCCTTAAATCTAACATTGCCATGGGAGTCCAACCAGCTCTTACAAAGCCTCTATCCACAGGAGTCCAATCAGCTCGTACAAAGTCTCCATCATTTGTCAATTCTTACAAGGTTACTGCATATATTAAGGCTGGTTGTTTGAAAACCTTAGGCTGTTCCTCTCTAACCTTAAATGCAATGCTGAAATTGGTTCTTTAAATTTGTCTGTCTGGAATTAAATATCTATAGTCTGTTTTATAAATTATTTTAAGGCCTGTATCTTGTCACTCATATCAAGCAACTTTTTAAGAGATCAACCAAAAATTATAAAAAGACAAGGATTATCAAGATAATAATTAACATTATATAAATCCCATTTAAATTGATTATGCCTTCATTTAATTGTTCCAATTTTAAATCATGCATTGCATAATCATATAAAGACCTACCTTTCTCTGTCATAATTGTGTTTCCCATATTTTAACTTGTGAAAAACTATCTTTTAGCTAATTCCTCCCTTTAGAAATTCCCAATTTTCTCACCAAATCTGCTGCTACTGCTGCTGCTGTTGATGAAGATGTGAGGCTTGTTGCTGCTGCACAGAACAGAAAAAAACCTGACCAGATTTCAAGGCAGCTACCTAGTTTGGCAGCAGCCCAAGAAGGGGGACCAGGGAAAGCCCAACAGGAGAGAGGAAAGGAAAACCTAGCAGACAGGGTGGTGACTCTGGTCATGTGTATTTCCAGCTTACATCAGTAGCTATAAAGTCGCAGACCAGTGGAATTTTTGTGAATCATTAGCCCTAAAGATGGGCACCAGATGTAGTCTGAATTCTAATTGTACTTAATAAAAACAAGTGGGGTCCTTGGGGTACCAACCTTCAAGGTTCAGCTAAGGCATTATAGCTGCTGAAGGAAAAATTGCTAAAGAAATCTGAGGGGATAAATGAAATAACTCATATGTGATTCTTCTTCAGTATGTCTTTTTAAATGTTCATTTTTGTTAAAAATGTTCACAGTTTGTACACCCTTATTATCATCAATTCCCCAGCCTTAGTCGGGTTCAGGAGTGGAATTCTTTAGCGCTATAAAAGATAGATGAGGATTTACAAACACACACAAATGTGTGGTTTTCAGCTCAAAGGTAGGAGTGGCTTAGTATGCATCCAGTGAACTCCTTAAGGTAGAGGAAAGGTAATTAAGAAAGACATTAAATCACCAGGGAATTGTAGAAAGGGAGTCTGGTGTGCTATACTACATTTTCAATTGGTTAAAGGGCTAAAAAGTTAATTTTCAGTTTAGTTACAAATAAGTCAAGGATTATCTTTTTACTCGGTGTGTCGTTTTTTTCCCTTCCAGCATGCATAGTATTGGGTTATCAGGCAACATATGTAAACAAACAGGGGAAGTTATGACCCTTGCTCTATTAGCACATTCACCAAATGTTGCAAGTTCTAAGGGCCATTTAAGATCTGAAGTTTACACCTTTGCTCTAAGCAGTAAAAACAAAGAGGAAACCCAGCACTCAAAATTATCAGATCTGGGGTATGATGTTTATCAGCCACTCTGATTGCCAGTGCTTACCAGTGGGAAGGGATGTTTTTCTCTGGGATGTGGGCAAATAGATAATTATTTCTCTTGCTGTCCCTGAGAGTAGAACACAAGCAGCACATTTCCTGAAATAAAATCATCAGTAAACTGAGATGAAGGTGAGGGTATGCTTATTTTTTTCTAAATTTCTGAGCAGCTATGAATGAACAACTTTGAACAAGAGGTAATTCTATGTGCTTGGATATCTGGGAATATCTTAAATGAAATGCTTTTGCCTGCACCCTAAACACTGACCAATTGCCTGTCAATAAAAGTAATTGCAGGAAGGCAGATCCCTGCATTTACATAGGAGAAAGAAGAGCCTGGCAGTGGGAAACTGTTTTCACATTAAACTCCAAAGTATAGGAAAGACAGTATTCAGTAAATGATCAAATAGGTCTAAAATGTGGGAATCCCCAAATTTGTAACAGAAGGGGAATCAGTTACAGCGAAAAATCTACAGCAAAAAATAACCACTTAATTCACAAGAAAATAATGTCAATTTGACTTGCATCCTGGTTTAAACATCCATCAAAGCTCTTGGCTCTGATTAGTTGCCTTGTGAAATGAAAGTGGTTTTAATTACTGAATGATTCTTCTGTTTGTAGCAGGGGTGGGACCTCCAAGGACCTTCCAACTCCCCCTTCCTATGTGAAGCCTTGAACTGTAGGCAGGGGGCTGGGCCTCCCAGGTTCTACTTCCTCTGTGTGTGTGGGGCATGGCCTGCCAGTAGGGGGTGTGGCCTACCAGATCCTACCTACTCCCCACTATGTGTGAAGGCATTAGGGGGCAGGCCATCTGTGAACTTTCTGGTCACCCAGAGGGGACATACCCACAGTCTAAGTGGACCACATGGAAGAGTGTGGCCTGCAGTTATGGAGCAGCACCCCCTGTGAACTTCCTGTCCACCATGCAGAGACACACCCCTGGTCCTCATGGTGATGTAGGAGGGTCATCTGTCTATGTGTTACTTTCATTGGTTAATAAAGAAACTGCCTTGGCCTTTTGAT
>LOEQ01001931.1:26841-40926 GCA_001685075.1 Bramus lutescens
TGTGTGTGTGTGTGTGTGTGTGTGTGTGGTGTCTTCTGTAGTAGGGTGTTTGAGCCCTATACATGGCTTTGCTCAGTGTAACTCACATGACCACCATTGCTGCTGTCATCTCCTACCGACTCATCTCCTTCATTCTAAAGCATTTTATTGGAGAGTCATAGGTGGGGTTACCACAGAATTTAGCATTCAAGCTAAGGTGCTTGAAAGGGTAGTCAGATGCTGCTATCAGAGAAGAGGATGTCATTTCCACAATTGGTGCAGACACTGGAGAGTTACTTGTGGTCCCAGGGATAGCTTTCACACGCATGCCCTTAGGAATGTCCCTGGTTAAACCCAGCCCGTCACGTGCAAAAGCAAGAACAAAACAAACAGATGTGAAAACGGGATAAGGACTTAGAGGGAGGTTGGTGAGGGCAGGAGGATGATGAGACGCAGTGGAGGGCTGAGTGTGAGGGGCTGAGTGTGAGGGGAATACAGTTACGTGGACATATATGCAGTTGTCAAATGAATTTTTAAAAAGTGACAGTGGGCACTGTTGAACACTGTGCCAGGCAACTGACAGAATCTGAAATTATCCTGGTCAAACTGCGGCTTGGGGCCACCCTGGCATAGAGGTTAGCTGCAAGCTGTCCTCAATGGCCCTGGTGATCCCAATTTCCCGCATGGACACAGCTCATTGCTATCTACCATCCAGAGTACGTCAGTCCCATCTTGCTCAGCAGCGAGGAGGCTGACCCGTGGCCATGATNNAGACTCTGGAGGGCCCCAGGGTTCAGCGCCTGGCCTCCAGGACTGGAGCTCTGTGTCTATGCCCTCTGCGGCCGAGGAGCCTGCTGATCTACCTGTGATTCTAGCACTTCCATCCACTTTCGCACCACCGTTTTCCCCCGTGCCGGCCCAAGCAGGCGGCTTTAATGGATTGCTTGCATTATCTCCCTCATCGCTGCTTAAATATTTATCAAACCATTATGTATTTATTTAGTGTCCAGGCATGGGGAGGAGAAGAGGCAGGAGACAGCACGGCTCTGGTCAGATGCAAGGGTTAATTACAGATGGGACAAATCCCCCTGATTTAAAAATCAAACCAACAAGCAAGCTTGGGAAGAGAACTATTACTTACATGTCAGCAAGCGCAGAGCAACCTCGCCAGGTTTTAGGAGTCTTTTGGTGCCCTCCCAGCTCAAAGTTCTTTTTGTTTGCCTCCCCTACCTGCCAGTGCGTGGGCCACCTGAGCCCTAAACCAGCTTCTAATTACAAACTTTGCTTAGGTTTTCTGCTCCTCAAGCAACCCAAGTGTGGGGAAACTTGTGCTCTCCTACAACCGGAGTCAACATCCGCCTCGTAAAAGAAGTTTTGAAGGTAACTCCAGGGCTGGCGCTGTGAAATATCGTTCATTATAACGAAGTAGCAGAGATAATGCTGCTTTCTAATTTCCCTTTCTCAGTCAGAAATTAAATAAAAAGTCATGTCTAAATTACAATACTGGATTGAGATCAGACAAGGACCCCATGCAGCGAGCTCATGATCCATCCTTCCCACATTTTACAGCCATTAAAAAAGATTACGGTCGCGTCTTCCCCCTCCCTTTTCTGGGAGGCCATTTACGTTTGTTCTGAACTCGCACTGTGTTTGATTCGAAGCTCTTAAAAGTACCAGTGCACATCGTAAGTCAATCACAAACTTAAATTAAGAAAAAACAATCAGGCATCGAAGCAGGCTGACTCTGAACCTCTCGCTTAGGTACCCATGAAATGAGAGGGTAGAACATTGACTGTTAGGCTCCTCCCTTCCCCTGCAGCTGCTTCTCCTCCAGGGGCTGAAGCTGTGCGTTAGTTGCTGTTCGTGGTGAGGAACACCTGAGAAAGCGACTTACGAGAGAAAAGGATTTGTTTATGCTCATGGTTCCCGAATTTCAGTCCACCACGGCGGAAGTGTGTGGTAAAGCAGTAGGTACCGTTGACTCCACAGCAGTCAGGAAGAGAGGAGAGCCAGAGGGGTCAGACAAGACATCCCCTTCAAAGACATCCATTGATAAATCCATCACGGATCAACAGTTCCACTAGCTTGGCGCCAACTTTCAGAATATGAGGGGGGCTGGGGTGCATTTCATACCCAAACTGTGTTGAGAGAGTGCATTCTATAAAGAAACAGCCTGTGTTTTATAACCATCTCTCTCTCTTTTAGTACGTAACACAAAATGACAGACTAGCTGGCCAAGCATTTCAGATGCTAATAAGCATGCAATACTGCGTTTAATTTAATACTTTATTTAATTTAGCATGTATTGACTATTCCATTGATAAAGGAAGAAGAGGAACACACGTGTTGTATCAGTCAAAATCCAAGTATTCTATGTTCTGAGACACTGTCTGTTGTGACATTGTATTTGTGTTTTAATAAATAAAGCTTGCCTCAAGATCGGAGCATAGAGTTAAACCACCAGGGCCAGGAAGTGGTGGATCACACCTTTAATCCCAGAACTCAAGACCACCCTGGGCTATTGAGATTGAATCTGTGTAAAGAGAGAAATAGAACTCACAGAAAGGTGCTCTCAGAACTCGGGAGTCACACACCTTTATTCCCCATACTAGGGAGGTGGAGACAGGCGTGATATGGCTGGGCGGAGAGAGGTATGTGAGGCGGAGGAGACGAGTTCATTGCAGTCTAAGGTCTGATGGAAAGCATTGCAGCCTATAGTCATGCTGAGAACAGAACCCCCCCCCGCTTGTCTGAGCCTTGGTAGAGGTAAGAGCTCTCTAGGGACTTGACTGCTTTGTTTTTCTGATCTTCAGCTTGAACCCCAATATCTGTCTCTCGGTGTTTCTTACTTGTGCTACAATTGTCTATATTCCCAGAGACTTGTATGAAAAATTAGTATTGGGGTGGAAAGATATCTCAGTGATTAGGAACACTGGCTGCTCATCTAGAGGACCCAGGTTCCATTCCCAGCACCCACACAGTGGCTCACACACAGCTGTAACTCCAGTCCCAGAGGATCCAACACCATTTTCTGATCTCCACAGGAACCAAACCCGTGAGGTACACAAATACACACCCAGGCAAAACCCCCATAACGTGAAATAAAATGAAAAAAAAAACTAAGAAAAAGTAGTGTTTTGTATCCTTGTTTTGGGTAGAATTTGTTAAACAGTATCATTACTGCTCAGTTGGTCCCTTCACTTGGGAGGAACTGGGTACAGTTTCCAAAATGCCAGTGTGACCATGATGGTGGGGCCATTTTCATCCTCTCCTTTGCTGTTGGGCCCATAGCCTGGGTCCTAGCTTTGCCCCTGAACAGCCCTGTTGCCTTTGGGTAGTTCAGATAACATCTCTGAGCCTCATGATTCACGTTTACATAGTGATATGCAGCAGTCAGCTTGGAAGGAGTTAGAGCATTTCGTTAGTGAGTACGAGTAAATACATCATCACGTGACCCGGCACCAGCCGAGTGCCGACAAACACAACTGGCGTCGCGCTTCCATGTTCTATGAATAAATGGGTTATGTGGGCTCTGATCCTTCAGCTTTGGGACTCTGGGGCAGACACAATACTTGGGATGATCTCTTATGGCCGCAGGTGTCTTTGCTTATAGTCTTCAAAGGGCCCCCTGAAGTGGCCTGGGGTCTGGCTGCATGGGCTATGGTTGTGCACCACCATGGTCACTGTCCCAGCTATAGAGGCAGAGCATCTGATAAGGTGCTGAAGTAGCTAATATCCCGAGAAAAGCTGTCCTAGTCAGGTTTCTGTTGCTGTGATAAATGCTATGACCAAAAGCAACTTGAAGAAGGAAGGAGTTTATTTAGCTTACAAGTCCAGGTCAGAGGTAATCACCAAGGCAAGCCAGGGCAGGAACTCAAGCAGAAGCAAGAATCATGGAAGAAGGCTGCCTACTGGCTTGCTCTTTATGACTTGCTCAGAATGGTTTCTTATACCACCTAGGACCACCTGCCCACATTGGTTAGGCCCTTCTATATCAATCATGAATCAAGAAAACGCACCCCCTCAGACATGCCTGCATGCCAATCTGATGAAGGCAATTCCTCGATGGAGGTTCTCTCTGCCCAGCTCACCCTACTTATATTAAGTTGGCAAAATCTAACAGGCACAGGGCGTGTGCCATCCTGAGAGCAGAGATCTGAGAAGCAGAGCTGCAGAGAGGTCAGTGATGCTTGTTGATGGACAATGAGCCTGGGTCAGACTTCATACATGCCAGATGATTTCATCTATTGGCTATGATTGTCTCCTTGAAGTACCACCCAAACCTGCCGCAGAGTAGATGCTCAAGCAACACACATATCACACCCCACAAATCAGAGCGCTGTCATTCTGCATCCGCGATGTGAATAAGTTCAATTGGACTGGAGACCCATCTGCATTATCACAAAAAATTTCAGCACTACATTTGTCAATGAAAGCCAAGGAAGAGCTGTTAAATCCTTTAAATATAATTTCAACTACTATGAATCTTTAATGGTCATGAAAATGGCTTTAAATCTTTTATCACTCTCTCGTGCAAGAGTGACTCCCAAGGATTTGCAGAGATCATCATTTAGTAAGTCCTGGCCAGGCAGTATGCTGAGCCACTTGAGCACAGACTCAGCTAAGAAACGGTTGCTCTCGTGAAGGAAGAGGGCGTGCGTTTCTCACTAACACCAGGCACCTGTCTCGTGCTAATTAGTACCCGGCTTTCCATACCACTTGGCTATGGAGAGTTCCTGCCACAGTCTCACATGCTGATGGCATCAGCTCCAGCAGAGGGCTCGATTTGAAGAGGTTCTAGAGTCTTTAAGAGGTAGGGCCTAGCTGGAGGAAGGTCACTGGAGGCTGTAACTTGCCGTGCCCCACCATGAGGTGAGGAGCCTCTGTCACAGACTTTGAACACATATTCTGCCCCACCATGGGTCCAGAACCAATGGAGCCAAGGATTGAAACTTCTGAAACCACCAGCAAAAGAAGTTAATCAGTAACATTAAGTTATTAATATCTGCTAATATGTTAGAGCAAGAAAATACTAGCACATCTAACAGAGTGTTTATTTTTCATTCCGTACTTTATGTAAAGAAAATGGGCTTCTCCCCCTCCCCATTCCTGTGGATATTACAAGTCCCCCACTACGTTCTACAGCACACAGAACAAATATTCTCATTTTCATGCTAACACATTGTGTTTGACGTTCATGGATCTATTTGTGGGTTTGAGTCTGTCTGGCACTGGCTGTCCCATTACTATTCTGTGAGATTATCACTGCCAAAAATCTCCCCTAAACCCAGCAGAAGGGTTTGCAGAGGCAAAGATAGCTCTACATGATGCCAAGGAGGCTCCCCATGTCCTCACACTGCAGGTGCTTCCAGGACTGGATTCCCACTGGAATTACCCATAGTAATGAAGACGAGGGGAGTGTGTGTGTGCTCTGCAGGGGCAGACCTCAGACAGCAAAGCCACTCTTACTGGGTTATTCAGCCCAATGCTGCCTCTTTAGTTCTTCTAGGAGGCTCACTTCTCCACCTCTTGATTTTAAATAACTTCCTGAACTATAAATGCAAAGAGTTCCAAATGAAAACTGATTGATAGCCTCGTATAATTATATAATAAAAACACACTGATATACATATACATTATGTGTGGGCTCGTATGTCTATATGCATCTGTATCTATTCCAGAGGGAGGAATATGCAATAATGTCTTCTGAAACAAATTGTCAAGGTGTCAATAAGGAATCTCATAATGAATGTGTGGGTGTGATATGGGGTAATTTCAGCTCAATTATATTGCTCAGGCTGATTTCCCAAGACAGGTCTTAAAGGCACAAGTCCCATTCCCAAGCGGGAAGCAGGAGGCTTTGCTTCCTATAGCTCCTTCAAATCATCACATTTCCAGGCCCAAATACCCAGCCTGCAGCAGCCAGAGCCATCCGAGGAAACAGGAGTGTTGAGAGCTCCAGCCCATGGCTATAAGCTTCTAAAACTTACAAGTATTTTCTGTGTGTGACCCTCCCCCCACCCAACAGTCACAGTAACCATTCATGGCTAAGAAATAAACAACAGTTTTATGCCCCCAAAGGAATTAGCTATCCCAATGAGGAGTGTTAATCATTGAAAATACTGGGAAATGATTGAGAGTAAATACGGGTACTGAGAAAGCCTGCCTACTAGGTGGGGAATCTATGATCCCAGTCCACCCAAAGTCAGTGTGACATGGGACATGACAGGACCCTAACCCATTGGCACCTGGGCATGTAGGGACTTAAAGACTTCTTAGAGCAACTGCCTTTTAAATTGGGCCTAGAACAGGAGTAAATATATGCAATCAGAGCGTAAGAGATGAACATTGACTAGAAAACATAAGCAAGGGGCTCTCAACAAAACACTGTTGGGTAAAGTACAGACTCTATTCAAGGACAAGCGCCCCCCAGCCTCCCATCTCTGGGGTCAGACCTGAGAACTTGATGTTGGGAAAGCCATCTGTGTCCCAGGAAATTATGCCAGTGCTGAGTCTGTCACCTCTGCACCAGCTACTTGTGAAGCCAGCCCTCCAGGAGACAGACTGGAAGCAGAAAGCTGAATGCTGAATGTCTCCTTTCTTTCCTCTGTGCAATGCCCCTATTCCTTATATGCTCTTAGTAGACACTGAGGCCTATCTATGTGGCCTTGGTAGCTTTGCTTGACTATTTTCTCCTTTCTTCCTCCTTCTATCCCTAAGTTTACCTCCTTATCCCAAATAATGAGACCACGATAGTCATGCCTTGATGAGCCTTGAACCTCCAATCTACCTACCTTCTTGCTACCAGTCTGACTTTCCAAAGGGAATATGGGGGTTGCAATTAAAACTAAGGGCCATTTCAACAGTTTGGAGGAAATGTACTACAGTAGAAGCTTCCTAAAATATATACATACATGAAAGAGAGCTAAATGAAATTGCCAAATCATGAGACACAGATCCTCGAAAGCATTTAAAATTTCCCCCCGCCTCGACATTTCCAATGCACTCCCTCTTTACCTCCCAGATAAAGCTCAGGCACCTCAGTGTAACCAGCGGGTCATATGCTGCCCTCTCACCCTTCTGAGTCTTATCCGCTCCTTGAACTGCCAAACCCCAGGCACACGGTCTTTACAGTTCCTCTAGTGCTTCCCACTTCTGTTCAAAACCCACCCACCCTGACCCCTCCCCTTTCCTCTTGTTGCTAGGTTAATGTGTAAAGCATTGTGGAAACCGTACTCAGGCTTTTCCATTTATATCCTCTTCATCCCAGGCTTTAGAGATCGTCACGTGTGTTGAGCTCTGGAAGAGCCACTTAACTGCCCATTTTCTAGTCCATTTTACACATGAGTTCTGAGTGACAGTGACAGAAACCATACTTATGTCCCATATAAACCTAACACTCAGCACCCAGCCCAGCACTTGGATAAAGCCTGAAAGGAATTTAAATGGATGAATGAAGAGTTGGGTAGATGGATGGACAGAGGGGCAGATGGGCAGATGGATGTTGGCTCCTTCCCTAGACAGATGAGATAGTTAATGCTGATTGTCTATTTGATTGGTCTTAGAGAAACCTATGAAGTGGTAAAGCACATCTCATACATCTGCATGGATGTCTCCAGGTCATAAAGGCTCTGACTTCATTGGTGGTTTAATCCCTTGATGGATTCCACTAATTAAAAAACAAAACCTATTGAATCCACTGATCATTTCAAACTTTGAATAGATTATTGGAACTGCTAGAACTGTGAAATGGAGAACCAGCTGGAAGACATTACTGTGAATGTGATTTTGACCCCAGCCCTGTTTTTTCCTCTCCCTGCCACAATGTGAGCTACCTGCTCCATAATGATATTTGCCATGATATCCTGCCTTAGCCCAGAAACAGTGGAGCCAGTCAACCATGAACCAAAACCTCTGAAACTGTAAACGAAGTAATTCTCTGCTCCTTTAAACTGTTTTTCTCAACCATCTGTCACAGTAACAAAAAAAGTAACTAAGGCATTGGCTACTTGGATGAGCCGGTGGGTAGGAAGGATGGATATCCGAACGAGTAAGTGGATAAAGGGCTAGATGAGTGTGTTGACGTTGCCTAAGTAACCTGATGATGCCTAAGTAACCTGATGAAGAATAAAACAAGGTTCCTTCTTGCCTGGGCCCCACCAGCTAGCTAGACCGTGTATCAAGTCTTCTAAAGAGCATCAGGACCTCAAAGGTGGCCGAAAACTGCTAAGAGCTCTCATACTGCACACGAAACAAGAGTTCACAGAAGAAGATCCAGACGAAGGTCCACCAGCATTCTGGAGAGGAAGACTCTTAACATCACTGCAGACATCAATCCAGGTGTCGAGTCTTCGCTTAATTCTAAGTTAGACAGATAGGAAGGAACTCCATATAAACCCTGCTTCTCTCCTTCTAGGGATGTCTTCCTGCCAGTAAGTCAGAATCAGCAAGGTCATTAGCCTCATGCAAAACTATGTGTTCATGTGTTCAGTTCATATACTCTTCAGATAAAAGTCTAGAAGCATAGTATAGATTTCAAAAATGCAGGTGTTTTTAAGAATTTGAACAAAACTCATCTTATAAAAGGTGCTGGCCTACCTATTATGTGAGTGTTGCATCACCGTGTACTTATTAACACTACAGAATCTAAACCAAAGTGGAGTTATATAGCTTAAATTTGCATGCAATACAGCAACGTTGACCTTGGTAATAAGTGTGGGTGGCTCTGTGAATGCCAGTTTAATTTTCTTCACCTGCTTCCCTATTGGTTTTCTTAACCTGTATTGTTGATTTGTAAAGGTGTTCTAATGTACTAATGGCAAATGCTTTTGCTGTCTCATTATAAATATTACTCCACTCACCCCAGGATTAGAAATGGATGAACAAAACCATGAAGAACTCAATTTGAGCTTCTACATGGTGTGCTCTTACGTATTCAGGAGTCAATAAGGCATGGCACACATCCTCGAGGAGCCTGTGATCTAGTTAGGCTAATTAGGCCTCAAACACATGCCTGGAGAATTAATCAAGCCTTTAGGAAGATAGTGAACTTGAATCTGATCTTGAGAACTGACCCAGCACTTAAGGGACTCAAAGAGGGTGGGGTCACAGTTTCCAAGACAGTAAAAGAAGCAGGCAAAGGTGCTAGGATGAAAATGCTCCCAGGAGTCTGTAGACGCAGAGTCTAAACTCCTGTGAGCTCAGGAGTGGGATAGAAACCCAGGAGCTGAGCCATGGGATGGCAGATCATCCAGTTACCCAGCCTGTCTTCCTGTGCTGCCTCTCTCTCTTGACGAGAGCCAAGAAGAGCCTTTGTCTCTGAGCTAATCTCACGTCTGTGCACATTTCACTTTCTTATGCTGGCTGTTGTTCGAATTGATTAGCCTTTCTGTATGGGAGCCATCTGCTGTTTGTCAAGCACCTTATCTCTCAAGAATGCTGATGTCAATAAAATATTATGATACTTGGAGTCTGCTAAGGAGTTTGATGCTGTGCATCTCATGTATCCAAATCAGATCTTGGTTGAAAGCCCTTTTGTGTTGTTACCCTTCTCTCTTGGCCAACGGCATCTAGTGTGAACTGGGATGGGCATTACCTTGCGTGCCCAACATATTTGGCACCATTTCCTTTCTTCTGGCTACAGGACAGGGCATTTGATCCTGGCATTGCTACAGCATCTCTATTCTCCGTACACAGGTAGTGATTAAGGATGGGCCCACAGCTCAAGAAGGCCTATGCATAAGAGAAGTTATCTTTCAAATACAAGCACTGAGGGTACATATGTGGAGCGGCTGTGCTCATCCATTGGAACATAGATAAAGCCAAGCAGAGGCAAGCAAGGACAAGAGAGACAGTGTCCTAGCCCAGTGTGCTGAGCCTTCAGCTCCTATCTCTCTGTCAACAGCTTTAGTAGGGGTTCAGTTTGCTCCAGCTGCAGGTGTCTTCACATATTTGTTTTCCTTAAACTAACTTCAGTTGAGTTATTGTCACCCACCCTAAAGAAGGTTTTCTAAATACAAGCATCATAAACAACTTAATCTCCCAAGCAAAGTGAGGAATGTGATGTCATCGTCGTAGCTATTCTTTAGCTCCACTGCTGAATCACCTACCTGGTTCTCTTGATTCTCCCTGGGATGTCTCCTTAGTTCCATCCATCTTCCATCTGAAGCATCTCTTCAGAGGCTTGGTTCTGTGAGGTCACCAAAATGCTACTATTTTAGCTGGCTTCTCTGCTGCTGTGATTAAACATTTTTACTAAAAGCAACTTGTGGAGGAAAAGATTTATTTAGATTCCACCTTCATTACCGTCCATTGCCGAGGGAAGTCGGAGCAGGAATTCAAGCAGGAACCAAAGCAGAACAGTGCTTACTGGATCACTCTCTGGCTTTCTCACTGACTTGTGCTCAGCTAGCTGTCATACACAGCCCAGGCCTACCTGCCTAGGGATGGTGTCACCCACGGTGGCCTGGGCCCTCCCACATCAATCATTGGTCAAGATAATGTCTCACAGAGATGACCACAGGCCAGTCTGATCTGGACAATTCCTCAAGTCCACTTTATATCAGTGGCTCTAAGTTGCATCAGACAGACAATAAAAACTAACAACCATAGTTTCAAGATGGTCTTTCTAAAATCTAGCTTTTCATTAAGAAATTTAGAAGATGGTCATTGCCTAAGAGACAGTAGTTTCAATCTTCTAAATATAAGGTACAATCTGGCCTCTATCTGGCTGGTCTGAATTCTTTGGTTCCAGCTCCTGATAAACCCCATTTTCTAGCTCTTCCATGCATCCTCCTCTTTGAACATGTTCTTCTCCTTCACTAGATGGCTTTTCATACCTGGGTCACCTGAGGCTCCTCCTCTTTTCCAAGATGAAGCTCACTTTGCATTTCTTTGGCAGAACAGTCATAGTTATACCCTTGACAGGAACATGGCCTTCCTTTGGGAATTCATGGCACTTTACTGTTTGAGTAAGGTTGGGGACACCATACAGCAGAATAGTGAGGAGGATTGATTCCTCCATTGGCATTCGGATCCATCGCCAGATAGGGTAACTTGAATCTGTCACCCAAAACTTATGAGACTCACTTTCTGCAATGGCAAATAAGGGAAAGAAATAAGGCCAGCTATAAAAAGTTGAAATGCTAAAGTTAGGTACCATCCTTAAATACACTCTATATATTCAATAAATGACATCTCCAATTGCTGTGTTTATAATTTTATGACAGACAGATAGATAGACAGATAGACAAACAGGAAGATATATATACAGATAGATGGATGGATGGATGTGGTCTGTCTAGCCTCTTCTTTATCTTCTTACCCTAGCCTTCAGTTATCCCAGCCAAGAACTAGAAGACTTTCACTCTAAGTTCTCTGACAGAAAGACCTGAGTACTGTGTTTTATTGTGCCCCATCTCTATGGAAACTAGCCCTGCTTGGCACGCACAAAGCCTGCAGTGTTGATTTAATGGATCTCCTTATCTGTCTCTGACCACTGTTTTGCTGGGCAAGGTCGAGGAAGGCGCTGCTACTCTCACGTGACTATCAGGCCTCCGCGTGGCTGAAACTAACTAAGGACAAGGCCATTTGTTGTTAGCTAATAGGAAATAATCCAGATGTGACATCTGTGGATCAAGCAGCCTCGTGGAGGATATGAATACCAGTTGCTTGGTACAACAAATGCAGTGGGATGTCAATCTAAAGGCCTTTTCCCTATTCTTCTTTCTAGCTATGCTATGAATCTGACCAACTTCAATTCTCAGAGAAGATGACCCTACTTCTAATATATAAGCATGTCCCCAAACAGCTGCATTAGTCCTGATAGTATCGTTTCCATGGTGGAATTTGGCGGGTGGACATACAACCCAGTAACTGCCAATTGGAATGGTATGCCATAGGAGAACTTGTGGAAAAGGCCTTTGTGCTTTAGAAGAAGCATAAGGAAGAACCTCCCCTTTATTATCCATCAGCTTAGTCTATTCGCTGAACATATCTTGAACAGCAGGCCTGTGTCCTACAGTGATGAGGCTGTCACCGGAGCAACAAGAGAGACAGAACCACACAAAGACACCAGTCTTTTCTGGCTCTAACAAGCCATGTAGTTAGCCAAGCTTGGTACATGCCCATCTCTGAACTTTTCTTAATTTGCTGCCTAAATTGGTTAAGTCAAAGTTTTATTTCCTAATAAATTCATCTAACCTTTTAATAAATTAATCTCATTCCCTATTGATCTCGGTCTAGCATTAACTGCACAGAACTACCCATGTGAGCTCTCTTGAAATGCATAGATCATTTTTTACCCCCTTTTACTCGGGGGGGGGGATATTTCTTTAGCTTCCAACACTTGATTTACCCTCCATGAGGGTTATACCTGAACAAGAGATATACTATGTACTTCTAAGATACTATATATCTAAGATAAGTACTATGTATCTTACTATGTATCTTAGAAGTGGCCCACAGTTATAAAGAACATTTTTGATAACCATCCCAATGCTCCTCTTCTGAACAGCACTGCAACTTTGTGAACATTTTGAATGACAGTTATAATCACTAATCTTGCTGTCTGCAATCATGAAAGTTCCTTGAAAGTCTAGATTCTTGAGTGTCCCTCAATCCTAGCATAGTGTCTATATTGGAGTATGAAAAATGCTGAATAAACCAGCAGAATGCCTATACTGGAGTATGAAAAATGCTGAATTAATCAGCAGATGGGCAGAAACATGGATAATGAATGCAGTCTCTGGTACTGTCACAGACCTGTCAAAGATGCCAAACTATGAACCATAGGACAGCAAAAAATGACGTCACATTGTGTCATGTACAGATGCCCTAATACTTAAAGAAATGCACATAACACAAATTTAGGGTACACGCTGTCAAACTAACCAAAATAAATAAAATATACACAATCTGACAGGAAACAGCAAGCTTGTGTATAGTCATTTCAAGCCACCCAGACCTTTTTAACAGAGTAAGCATATTTTAAAGAATTCACCATAAGGAAATAACTTACTTCCCAAAGCAGTTTATATGATGATTCTTCCAGCAACAATACTCAGACTAGAGAAGCAGCAATAGCAATATATACTCTACGGGATGGCACAGATGAGCAGATAATGACATTTTAAGTTGAAGAAAAAACAATGTCCACACATAAAGACATATTTAAAAGAGCAACTGCAGACTGATTTAAACCACATAAAATTTTACATAGACATCTATGCCTACATATTGTAATCGCTAGTACACAGAAATAAGAAATCGTTTCATGACCGTTGGATGCTTATGTCTTCATGTAGTCTAAAGCTAACCTCTGGCACTTGCGTCCTACCCAGCTGTCTGCAGTACCTGTATCTTCAGCTCTCAGAGTCTTAGCAATGTGATGTTGGTCACAAGCTGAAGCTGTCTGAGCTTGGGGGGAAGAAATCATAAGTTTTCTTTAGGGGCTAAATTGGGGCATGCGCACAGCAAGCAATGACATATATTGCAGTCCTTACCAGGTAATGGCAAATTGTGTCTTACTGGGACTGAATTCTAGAACAGCACTAGCCATTAAGAGAGCTGATTAGTAGGTGTTGGGCTAGGCTATTTTCCCCAAGAGGAGGGTCCTATCTGGAACACTGTAGCTGGAGATTTGTCACCACGTCTGTAGTAACCCATTCTATTCTGCAGGATGTCTCCATTCTTCAGTCAACAAGTGATCTAAATGGTGTTGTGGTTAGAATCACCATACCTGACCTTCAAAGTCTTAGATGATAAGGATTTCCCTGTGGAGAGGTGTGGCTGGGTTTACTGCTTAAAGTCTTGCATTCGGATTTTCTTTTCATAGGGTTAGGGATGCCTCTCGTGATAATGACCCCACCTGGGATTCAAATTCACACACACACACCCCCGTGTGTGCAATATGTGTGATATGCTTGCATGTGCTTTGTGCTGCATGAACTTGTTAGTGTAGGTGTGTACATGCATGCATTTGAGTACATGTGCATATGTGTGTGCATTGGTATGGAGGCCAGAGGTAGATAGCAGGTGTCTTTTCATTATTGCATTTCACCTTTATCCTTTGAGATAGGGTTTTGCTGAACCTGGAGATAACTGGCT
>LOEQ01001931.1:44897-64802 GCA_001685075.1 Bramus lutescens
AGGCCAAAGCAGCTTTATTCATTAACCAATAAAAGCAGCACATATACAGAAGGATATCCCATATCACTGTAGTAAAGGAATATGTCTTGGTGAGAACATATGGTAGAGAGATCCCTCAACCCAGTTCTTCATAGGAAACTGAGTCAAACAAGTTCCAAAGCTAGTAAATAAGAAGTTAAAACCTAAGTCCAGATCTGTGTTCTCAAGGCTCTACACATTTAGATTCAATGAAGTTACAATTAATGGCTCATAGATATTTCTGTGGTTAACCTAGACTGGGAACATCTGTGAGAGCTGGTGATGGGTGCCAAAAGGTCTAGTAGAACAGAAAATGCTTCTTTGGAAAAGCTTTGTGTGTATAAACGGGAGGGAAGGACTTCCCTGATGTGCACATAGCATAAGGAAAGAACGCAGCAGCTCTTAAGTGGATGTGTGGTACTTCCACAAATAGCACTTATCACATTTTCAAATATAACAAATCTGATACCATTTGGGTGAGAAACTCCAGGATGCACCTGGACAGCACCAGGGACCAGAACATTCTGTAGGGGGTTTACCTTGTATTTTACATAGAGATTATCTCCTATCTGCTCCTTCTAAGCCATGGGCATGAACCACACCCCCCAACATGGAGACTCTTTTCCTCTCAACCCGAACATTTCTGTACAATGAAGGAGCCTCTTGGGCATGCTTGGGTCCTCCCTAGAGGCTCTGCTGCTTCTCAGGAAGTCCCAGCTGTCCTTGGTCAATCTTATGTACCCCAGACTGTCTCCAGACACCTCATAGAAGCTTGGATCTCATTCTCAGACAAAGGGCTCATCAGGTCAAACTGGAGAGGCACCATTGTGCTCGATTTCTGGGTGTGACGTCTTCCAGAGGAGCACTGCCTGCCTTTCTCCCCCCNNNGGGGGGGGATGTCATTCATTCTTCATAAGGACCTTCAGCTAAACTGTTTCCCAGGAGGAGCCAGTTTAGCAGGTCCACAAATACAGCATAGCAACCACTACCTGAAGAACCATGAGGTTCCCACCGATCTTCTTCTCGTGGAGTGAACTGAAACCTGAATGTGAATGAATGGCTGAGTAAATGTCATCTGTTCTGTGTTAAAACACAGGAGCAGGGCTGGAGAGATGGCTTAGTGTTTCCAGAGGTCTCAGGTTCGATTCCTAGCACCCACAAGGCAGCTTGCAACAGTTTATTGTTCCAGTTCCAGAGAACCCAGTGCCTGCTTTTGGTTTCCAAGGATACTGCACACTCAGCACAGACATGCTTGCAGGCAAACATTCACACACATAAAATAAAAAAAAATAAGGAAAATCTCAGAAGAAAAACATCAACAAAGGCAACATCAACCTGAAGTCTTTGGAGGGTGGGTGAAGAGGCTGGGGAGTCGCATTCATCAGAGTGGTTGGACTCTGCCTGCATTCTCTCCCAGGGTATACGGCATTATGGGAAGACTGAGCAAGACAAACACCACCATCACACATGCATCAGCTCTTGCTCATCTGGCTTCAATCTGCCGTGGACACAGCTCTGCTTTCTTAAGTGGATACAACCGTATTACAAGCTTCTGTGGTGATGTGGGGCTACAGCGAAGCTCCATTTTCCGTTCTTAAATATTCATAAGGAGCTTTGCAACATTAATATCTTAGATGGCTTACAAGAACACTTAAATACTAGGTCCTCAACCCCCTCCCCAAAAGTCCCAGCCTGTTCTAATTTGTGTAATGCATTGAGCCATTTTAATAATTGTCCAGGGATTTATCTGGTGGTTGGTGCTGCCCCGTCGCATAGGGTGTAATTACGACCCGGGCTCCTCTTATCACTCACTAATCCTGCTTGTTTCACTCGTTCTGAAGCCAAGAGTGGAGAGGGTAAGTGTGGGCAGGACTAATGCACAGGAATTAAGTTATGGGCCCCAGCCATCTCCGTGGCCTTTCCCTCTCCGCCCAAGCCCAGTTGCGGCATAGTGGGAAATGAGTGGCCGTCTCTGTGTCTGGAGGATGTTTTTAATTAAAGAGTGTGTTTCATCAAAAGGAGCAGATTCAACAATGGGAATCCAGGGCAGTCAATGACTTTCCAAACAATAAACTTCTGGCACACACTGCTTGGAGATGAGCGGCTGAGAGACGTGTCTGATCCGAAGGTGGTCTAAAACTATCAGTGTGGTTTTGCATAAAAGCGAAATGCAATGGAAGATGCCAGTTGTGGCTGAGAGAGGGGGAGACACTGGGTACTCAGAACACATGGAAATGTTCTGAGAGGGTTGAAACACCAGGACTTTAGGAACGGCAGAATTAAACTACTAAAAAGTCATATACTCAAAGGGAACCCAGATGCAGCAGCAGAATGTGAACGTAAGTGGCATTATCTGAGGAGATGGGACATCTCCCATCACTGGCACCATCTGATCACCTCCTACTTCGTGCCCCATGGAATTTTAAGTTCCAGACAAGCAGAAAGAGAGGGACCTGTGACAAATACAGCACACAGGTTCCGTGTCAATACTGGAAAAATCCACATCTGCAAGCTGAACCAGACCCACAAATCCTAACTCAAAATACCCTCAGTAGGAAGATAAAGCAATCACACACAAAGGAGGTAGGAGAGCCCTTGCAAGGGACCATGAAAACACTATGCACAGCATATTCTAAGGACATGTGCTCTAGGGATAAGGTCACTGGTACCGGCTGCCATCCTTTCAAGGCAGCAGTCCTCTGGAGCTGACAAAATTGTGAGCTGGCAGGGACCAAAGCTAAACCTCGTCTTTCCCATCTCTCATTCCCATCTCTTCCTCATGCATTACTTCTCCATGAGGCTTAATATGACTGAGCTGGACTGAACTGAGCTGACCTGAAGTGGTGGAGGTGGTGACAGGGTGATGTAGCAGCCATCTTTGATGCCCAGAGAGAAAGTGTTACCTCCAAGCTTCCAATGTCTCCCCATAGCACTTGTCAGTGGAGGCAAAAGTCCAATGTGAACTAGGGACTGGACAAGGATGGGTTGTTATAAGAATCATCTCAAAACAGAAACAGCACAGGCATAACACACTCGTGCACACATGTGCATGCACACACACACACACACACACACACAGTGGAACATTGTGCTCTGCAATGTGCAGTTTATCAATACTGTAGAAGATAAAGCTGGAGGAAAGTGAGGCTGGATGTCGTCGGTAGGGTCCTCTTTCTTGTCCTCAGGTCTCTCTTGCGACACAGCTTAAACTGGAAAGCAGACTCCTAGGCAGACTAAGAAGATGGTTAACACCAAGGCCAAGTTAACAATTAATGACAGCAGCCATCTCCACTTAATTCACTAGAGGTTCAGACGGAGACCGGCTTCTGTGACAGATCCTCGCAAGCCCCTTGATGCTGCAGCACCAAGACCATGACGTTTTCGTCGGAACATAATTGACAGCACACGGAAGAGTTACATACATTTCCATAAACATCACCAAAGCCCCAAACATCACATGGCATGAACATGAGAGGGGGAGGCGGGGTAGGGTGAGAGAGTGGGGAGCAATAAAGCAGTTCCCCCAACTTTGGAACATTAAAGCTAAATTTGAGTAATCGTGACCAGCGCCTCCTCCACTGAGCACCTGAACGCTAATTACATGCCTGGTTAATTCAGTAATGTACAGACATTGTGGAGCTGGTCCCAGATCTCTCCTTCCTCCACTTCAGGAGATTAATGAGGGGGAGACGGAGGTTGTTACAAACCTGGTTGTGAGTTGTTCTTTGTACAGACTGTGACGACAACCAAAGATGCTCTGAGACCCTTGAATCTGCTGTTCCCATCCACACCTCGAGGCAGATTGTCATTTAGCATCAAGCACCTCTGTCTGGTCATATTGGAAGGTGGGGCATGGTGACTGGACTAGAGTGAGCTACAAGAGCAATACTGTTGGCGTTGCGGGGGCTTTCTTGTCTGTCTTGTATATAACGCATAGGTCTGTAATGCAGGAATTGAATGTGACACTCTAGGGTCAAGAGTTGCCCCCAGTAGAAGCCCACGCGACACTCTGAGGCATCCTGGCCTCAGAGACAGAGCAGCAACAAAGAAAACAGAGTGGAGGGAGACTCAGGAAGGAGATCTTGCCTCATAGCTTGAGAGATGGGGACCAGGAAGCAGGAATCTGACACCCAGGGATCCAACTGGCCTTCATATTTAACCGGTCCCCCATCAGCACAGAGCAGGAGAGGGAGCCTTCCTTTTATGTCCCCTAAGGACTGCTTTTCGGGTTCTTCCCTCCCCCCTCTGCCCTGGAGTTTCACCCTGTGCTCATTCTACTCTCTCGGATCCTGGGAAGCTGCTTAGCTTCCTTCTCCTTCTCTGGGCTGCTCCCTTATCCTGTCCTTCCTGACCCCTCCTCACCAAAACTTAGTCCCTTTCAGCTCCCCAAAGGGGTGTGAGAGCCACCTGGAAATAGTCTTCTATTCTCAGCTAAGGAGATGTCACTAGTTTGGGGAGCCTTGCTTGTTGGCAAGAACTAGCTATCCCCACAGCAGTGAGGTCATGCTCCTCCGTGAAGCTTCCTCATCCCTGTCAGCCCAGGTATTTCACAGTGGCCTCCCAAACCCCTTCCACTTCCCAGAAAAGGGGGAGCTCTCCTTTCAAACCATATTAATGGGGTTCCACCACAGCCGACCATCAACAACACAGAGCTCCCAGCAACTACTTGGCCTGTCACTCCAAAGACTGTGTCCATTACGTCATATTGTTGCAGGGTCAGGCTTTTACACTGGCCCACAGGAGAACTCCATCTGCACCCACCCGGCTGCCACACTGGCCATAGATCGTGTCTGTGCGCCTTGGAGTTCATTATCCCCTAATGCTGCCTTCTTTCTTAGATCATTAGAAAGAAACTTGACCTGACCTGTGAACTCTAAAATTGATTGTTGCCTTGAAATGGTCAACAGCCCATTTTCTAATCGATAAGTAGAATAATTTTATACATATTTAAATTATATATTAACTTTAATGCTTGTTAAATTTATCTACCACTCTCCTCCTGTGTTTCTTTTACATTTGCCTGAACTCAGGCGAGTGTATTTACCATTGGGTGGGAGGAAAAGGGGGAGGGGTGGATGTAAGAAGAGGAAAGGGGGTCCTCGGGGCTGAGCCAGAAGGAGAAGAGAACTAGAGTTTTACATGCACGTATCTGCACGTGTGTGAGAGCGCACATGCGTGTGCAAGGAGGTAAAACTACCAGTGTATCTGAGATATGTATGAGTGCTTATATGTACAGAAGCATGTGGATTGTGAAGGTGTGAAGGAACAATCCACACGTGAGAGTGTGTGCGTATGTGATGATGTGTGTGTTTTCTCACAGTTTTCTCTTAATTTGTCAGCCCGTCTAGACACCTTCCCTCATACATCCTATGTTGACAGAGTCCAGCTCACAAAGGCACACTTAGAGTTATCAGTAGATGGATGGTGGTGGCGCACACCTTTAGTCCCAGCACTCAGGAGGGAGAGGCTGGCAGATCTCTGTGAGTTCAAGGCCAGCCTGGTCTACAAGAGCTAGTTTCAGGACAAGCTCCAAAGCAACAGGGAAACCTTGTCTTGAAAAACAAACAAAAAAAAAGAAAAAGAAAAAAGAGTTATCAGTGCAGGGATTTGGCCTAGGATGGCCAGATTCAAACCATAAAAGTTGTCCCTTGTGCGGGCTGAAATTTGTAGTACAGAAAAGGGCCCTAAAATGCTAACTGCCTGGAAAGAAAGCTGAATTGCTAATGGTCTCTAAAACAGAGGTTCTTAACCTACTGTTCATAAACTCTGAAACATCTACAGATCAATGAATCACTTGAAACTGAAGACAGTGTGTGTGTGTGTGTGTGTGTGTGTGTGTGTGTGTCTGTCTGTCTGTCTGTCTGTCCGTCTGTGTCCCTGTCACTGAAGAGGACTCTTGACCTCTTAGATTCATTATATTTTTCATGACTTTGGAAGACTGAGTTGCTGCAGAGAGATGATAAGTCAGGACAAGAGTGGCTCTCCTGCCATCCCTCTACCCCTCACCAAGAATCTAGCAAGTTCTAACACAGTGGGTGAAGGAGATGGCCTTCCCACTGTGAGCAGCCTTATAACCTTATTTAATCCTCAGAAATCCTGCTGAGCTTGGTCTCCAGCTTGCTGACTGCTCTCACACTCCAGCACCTGATAACAAACACACATGCACAGGAACACACAGACATGTGTGCATACACACGTCCCGTCAGTTCGGCTTCTCTGGAGAACCTTGATATACACGCACCAACTAATAGCTCCTGGCTAGTGGTTTCCCCCATTTACTCATGCTAGGAGAGTGTCCTAGCCACAGTTGTTCCCAAGCGTATCTCAGCGTCAGGACAGCAGAGAGTTCTTGGCCACAGAAGAGTAAAGAGAAGCAGAGGGACCAGCCAAAAAAAAAAACAGTGACCTGGTTTCCAACACAGAGAGGGGATTCAGCCCCATGAGTTGGAGGAGTTCTGGCTATCAGGCCTGATAAAAATTTATAAGACAGGGAGAAGAAAGGAAGTGGGGGGGAGCCCCTTGTCCTGCACTGCTTTCTCTAACAATGCCACTCCTTCCCCGGGAACACTGCCCCCAGCATTGTGCGCTGTTGCTGCTGCCTCATAAAAAGGTCAGTGTTGGGCTTTTACCTGGAGTAAAGAGGGGCCCAGGAATAGAGTGGGTGGCTCTACTATTGATCAGATGCCTGAAGGGGTAAACCTCTGTGGTTATCTCTGAACAAAGGAAGTGGGTGGAGCAAGCGGCAGGAATTATGGGAGAGCAGAGCTCTGGACCCAATTAGGCCACTGAGTAGCCTTGGGGCCTTGGGCAAGTTGCTCAGCATTCCTGGCCTTCAGTTTGTTCCTCTTCAAACTGAGGGGGAGGACAGCAGCCCCCACTCCAAAGCTCGTTAGGAGGGGTGCATGAGTGTGTGAAGGAGTACGTGCAAAGCGGTCAGGTCAAGGCCTGGTGCACAGCAAGTACTAAGTGTGTGCTCACAGCTGCTGGTGTCAGCACGGGTCACAGGTCCAGCTGGAGGCAGAAGGCAGTTTCGGTGCTAGTAGTTAGCTGGTTCCTTCCCACACCTTGGTCTCAGTTTCTTCAACTACAAAATGGGGGTGACAGTGCGGGTGTGTTGACATTCTTTCAGGGAAACACTGCTTTGAAAAGGTTTGGCTGCTGTCCTCTGCTTTGCACAGGACATGACTCTAACTGAAACGTTGAAAGGGACCCTTTTGTATTGGCTTTCGTGGTCTGTCTTACAAAAGCCACAAATTACAATGTGGTCCCAGCCCAGGTTCTACCCTCGAAGGAGAGACTAGTTCCACATGAGGACTGACTACAGCAAATTTCCAGAAACCTCACACATCCCCAAATAAAGCTCCATGACTAAGAAGCTAGAGAGAGAACCATGAGACACTGGAACATTCTCCATCACTAGTAGGAAGGGAGGAAGGTTGTTTGTTCATTTTTGCAAATATTAAACTTTCCAATTTTCTTCTAACAGTGGCGACTTCATCAGAAAGCTGGAATTGGATGCCCAGATTATTATGAGAAAGGCTGTGGCTTAATCTTCTCGATGTTTTTATATTTGAGAATAAAGAGGCATTCAGCACTTATCTAAAATTACAAGAACAGAGGAGAAAAGCCCTCGCAGGTGCTCGGCTGTGATCTGCATACACACGCCCTTCAGAGTCATGATGGAATCACAGTCCAGATGTCTCAGAGTCAGAA
This sequence comes from Bramus lutescens, assembly GCA_001685075.1. Lineage (NCBI taxonomy): Eukaryota > Metazoa > Chordata > Mammalia > Rodentia > Cricetidae > Bramus > Bramus lutescens. Next base: position 52,629 of record LOEQ01001931.1, read on the forward strand.
GGAGCCTCCATATACCAGTCACCTGTCTCCTAACTCTCTCCTCTTGATGGGGAACTGAGGCCAAAGGAAGGGAATGACCCAGCAGCCTCACCCAATAATTAGTGTTAATTCTGTGTAGAAAGCCAAGAAAGACCCGTAGGGCCAGGGTCCACTTCTTGTTTTTAACAAAGCTATGTCCTCCACCTTTGCTTTCTGGACAGGAATGAGGCAGCCTTTAGCCTGAGCCTGACCCTGTCCAGCTGTACTCATCCTCTCAACATCTGTCCATCCTGCGGCCGTCCCTGCTCCCTGTGTAGTTCGCATGCCCCCACCTCTGCATTAGTATGTTCGGCCTTCTCTGTCCATGCTGACCCAATGCAAACCCTCCATTCTTTTTCTAAAACCCAAGAGGGAGGCAACGTCTTTGAAGCTTCTTGTGACCACTGGGCTACCATAGCTATTGACAGTATTTTCTGTCCTGCCTGGTCCCACAGCCGTTCAGTTCCAAAGAAACATATGAAGGCCTGCATTAATTATAAACTGGTGGGCCTATTAGCTCAGGCTTTTTATTAACTAATTCTTACATCTTACATTAACCCATAATTCTTGTCTGTGTTAGCCATGTGGCTTGGTACCTTTCATCAGTGAAGCATTCTCATCTTTCTTCCTCTGTGTCTGGGTAACAACTGCAGACTGACCTTTCCTCTTCCCAGAATTCTCCTGTTCTGGTTGCCTTGCCTATACTTCCTACCTGGTTTCCCTATCTGTACTTCCTGCCTGACTACTGGCCAATCAGCATTTTATTAAAGCAATACAAGCGACAAATCTTTACAGGGTACAAGACCATTTTCCCACAGCACATAGCCACTGTGCACCACTGGCCACCACAGCCGCTGTGCACCCCACAGACACAGACAAATGAGCAGCAATGCTCATGTTTAGCATTTCCCATTGATCTGAAAATTATGTAAGATTAGACATTATCAGCCAGGGCTGTAACTCAGTGGTAATACACTTGCCTGGCATGCCAGGTTCTAGATTTCATCCTCCAAATGGCCTCAATTTTACAAATTTATCATAGCATAGCAGGCACTCAAGTCACAGCAGCTCCCTCTCAAACAGCACCACTTACTGTCAGTATTTGGGGTACCCTTCTATCCTGTATTGGTTCATATATGTGCCAGGAGAGGATGTGTTTTTTAATTCCATAAAGGACTCCCTCATTGTTCTGTTTTATCTGTGACACATAAGTAACACTCTGCATACATTGTCTAGATTAGTGACAATAAATACCTACTTCTCTTTCATCCCTGGAGAGTTCAGGTGCACAATAAAAACACCAGTCCTCATGCTCATATAGTGATTTATAGTTTTGAAAGCATTTACACACAAACTGTGTTTGCTACTTTGACACTCCTCTGAAGGAGGGAGGTTTGGTGCTATTTCTGGACCCTACTGGACAGGGAAGGCAACAAATGGAGAAGTAGACCTAAGAACATGACAGACCACTTCATGATGACCCACTTCTAATCTGCCGTACCCATCAAGTACTCATGGAAGGGCTGATTACCCTGGATTCTGATTTTGATAGACCTGGAGAAGCATTTGATGACCATAGGAGGAGCTCGTGGATTCTAGAAGAGAGCTATCTCTGAGAATGGTGGTTGGATAAAGGGGTGCCCAGGTAGGAAGCTGGGGCATCTGGAGGAAAGTGAATTAGAGAAACTCTTCCTTCAGCAAGACAAATTTGTGCAGGAGAAATCAGCTTGGCTGGGGAAGCCAATTGGAAAAGAATGATAGTAGGCTGGCTGCTGAGGTTCATCAAAGTCATTTGTTGCAGGTAAGCTCATTTTTCACAGGCCAAGGGGATATTTACCTGGAGTACACCTTTAAGGAATAGTCGACAGATTGAACGGTACAATGCTTTATTATATTTCACACCCTGGTGATTCAATATGATGGAGGCAAAAGGGGATGTGGAGCTCAGGAGAGACACAGAGAAAGGCAGAAGAAAGAGATAGGAAAACGGCCGGCAAAGGAATATCTTTCTGCCTTCAGTGAAAGACGCTTGATAGTATTCAGGTCTCCTGATGGATGATGTGACCAGAGAGGAGGAGTCCCACACAGGTTGACCTCCTCCTCCTCCCACAACCTTGTCCCTGGCCAGCCCACTCTTCAATCTCTCCACCATTTTGAAAAGCATGTTCATATAGTGGTTGGAGCTGGAGACCTGAATCTAGTCTGGATTTTTACCACAGCTTTAGCTGGGTGAGTTAAAGCACTCGTTTTGTCTCCAAGCTTTAATTTCTTCCTCTGTGAAGAAGAGAATTTACTCCTGTTTCTTAGGATTCTTTGAATCCTTAGATGTAAATAGCCCCCAAACCCACCCTCATCACAGGTAGTGGCCTTCCCAGAAGCCCTCCTTTTTGTCCCTGTCATAGTCAGCAAACCATAGTCTGCTACAACTGCCACCAGAAAGACAGTCCCAAGTTCCCCAGCATCCCTTGTCCCAGGTTCCCAACAAGCTCCTTGCCAGTTGGCACTGATGAATATCTCTCCAAAGTTCTCTGTCCATGAATAGGTCATGCCCACCCATCTCTTTACCACCTATGACCTAGAGTGCAGATAGGGCTCTGTGCAAGAAAAGCCAGTTCCCACCGGCCTTGGCATTCAAAGTCTCGATGGAGATTTCATCCATTTTTCATCTCATTCAAGATCCCGGCATTATTCATTGCCAGGTCCCTTTATAAAAGCATCCAAGTACCTTTCCCTTCACTCAGACCTGATCTACAAACCATGACAGGGAGGTAGTGGCTTTTCCATTTCTCTCCTCCTCCCTGTTGTCTGGTATAGTATACCTGGTAGCAGGAACAGTGGCAGCCATCTTGGGACAAAGCCACCGTGGCCTAGGACCTCGATGATGAGTAAGGAAGCAAGACCATTACCCAAGCTTGTCCCTGTCCACTTCTGGTTTTTTTATTTGTTTGTTTTATTTCGATTTGATTTTTTTGAGACAGGGTTTCTCTGTAGCTTTGGAACCTGTCCTGGAACTAGCTNGTCTGTGTTAGCCATGTGGCTTGGTACCTTTCATCAGTGAAGCATTCTCATCTTTCTTCCTCTGTGTCTGGGTAACAACTGCAGACTGACCTTTCCTCTTCCCAGAATTCTCCTGTTCTGGTTGCCTTGCCTATACTTCCTACCTGGTTTCCCTATCTGTACTTCCTGCCTGACTACTGGCCAATCAGCATTTTATTAAAGCAATACAAGCGACAAATCTTTACAGGGTACAAGACCATTTTCCCACAGCACATAGCCACTGTGCACCACTGGCCACCACAGCCGCTGTGCACCCCACAGACACAGACAAATGAGCAGCAATGCTCATGTTTAGCATTTCCCATTGATCTGAAAATTATGTAAGATTAGACATTATCAGCCAGGGCTGTAACTCAGTGGTAATACACTTGCCTGGCATGCCAGGTTCTAGATTTCATCCTCCAAATGGCCTCAATTTTACAAATTTATCATAGCATAGCAGGCACTCAAGTCACAGCAGCTCCCTCTCAAACAGCACCACTTACTGTCAGTATTTGGGGTACCCTTCTATCCTGTATTGGTTCATATATGTGCCAGGAGAGGATGTGTTTTTTAATTCCATAAAGGACTCCCTCATTGTTCTGTTTTATCTGTGACACATAAGTAACACTCTGCATACATTGTCTAGATTAGTGACAATAAATACCTACTTCTCTTTCATCCCTGGAGAGTTCAGGTGCACAATAAAAACACCAGTCCTCATGCTCATATAGTGATTTATAGTTTTGAAAGCATTTACACACAAACTGTGTTTGCTACTTTGACACTCCTCTGAAGGAGGGAGGTTTGGTGCTATTTCTGGACCCTACTGGACAGGGAAGGCAACAAATGGAGAAGTAGACCTAAGAACATGACAGACCACTTCATGATGACCCACTTCTAATCTGCCGTACCCATCAAGTACTCATGGAAGGGCTGATTACCCTGGATTCTGATTTTGATAGACCTGGAGAAGCATTTGATGACCATAGGAGGAGCTCGTGGATTCTAGAAGAGAGCTATCTCTGAGAATGGTGGTTGGATAAAGGGGTGCCCAGGTAGGAAGCTGGGGCATCTGGAGGAAAGTGAATTAGAGAAACTCTTCCTTCAGCAAGACAAATTTGTGCAGGAGAAATCAGCTTGGCTGGGGAAGCCAATTGGAAAAGAATGATAGTAGGCTGGCTGCTGAGGTTCATCAAAGTCATTTGTTGCAGGTAAGCTCATTTTTCACAGGCCAAGGGGATATTTACCTGGAGTACACCTTTAAGGAATAGTCGACAGATTGAACGGTACAATGCTTTATTATATTTCACACCCTGGTGATTCAATATGATGGAGGCAAAAGGGGATGTGGAGCTCAGGAGAGACACAGAGAAAGGCAGAAGAAAGAGATAGGAAAACGGCCGGCAAAGGAATATCTTTCTGCCTTCAGTGAAAGACGCTTGATAGTATTCAGGTCTCCTGATGGATGATGTGACCAGAGAGGAGGAGTCCCACACAGGTTGACCTCCTCCTCCTCCCACAACCTTGTCCCTGGCCAGCCCACTCTTCAATCTCTCCACCATTTTGAAAAGCATGTTCATATAGTGGTTGGAGCTGGAGACCTGAATCTAGTCTGGATTTTTACCACAGCTTTAGCTGGGTGAGTTAAAGCACTCGTTTTGTCTCCAAGCTTTAATTTCTTCCTCTGTGAAGAAGAGAATTTACTCCTGTTTCTTAGGATTCTTTGAATCCTTAGATGTAAATAGCCCCCAAACCCACCCTCATCACAGGTAGTGGCCTTCCCAGAAGCCCTCCTTTTTGTCCCTGTCATAGTCAGCAAACCATAGTCTGCTACAACTGCCACCAGAAAGACAGTCCCAAGTTCCCCAGCATCCCTTGTCCCAGGTTCCCAACAAGCTCCTTGCCAGTTGGCACTGATGAATATCTCTCCAAAGTTCTCTGTCCATGAATAGGTCATGCCCACCCATCTCTTTACCACCTATGACCTAGAGTGCAGATAGGGCTCTGTGCAAGAAAAGCCAGTTCCCACCGGCCTTGGCATTCAAAGTCTCGATGGAGATTTCATCCATTTTTCATCTCATTCAAGATCCCGGCATTATTCATTGCCAGGTCCCTTTATAAAAGCATCCAAGTACCTTTCCCTTCACTCAGACCTGATCTACAAACCATGACAGGGAGGTAGTGGCTTTTCCATTTCTCTCCTCCTCCCTGTTGTCTGGTATAGTATACCTGGTAGCAGGAACAGTGGCAGCCATCTTGGGACAAAGCCACCGTGGCCTAGGACCTCGATGATGAGTAAGGAAGCAAGACCATTACCCAAGCTTGTCCCTGTCCACTTCTGGTTTTTTTATTTGTTTGTTTTATTTCGATTTGATTTTTTTGAGACAGGGTTTCTCTGTAGCTTTGGAACCTGTCCTGGAACTAGCTCTTYTAGACCAGGCTGGCCTTGAACTCACAGAGATCCGCCTGCTTCTGCCTCCCAAGTACGGGATTGAAGGTGTGCGCCACCACCTCCTGGCTACTTCTGTGTTTCTTCTGAATGAAAGAGAGCTCATCCCTCCTCTTGTTTGTCACCGTTTTCTACTCTTGAGCTTTCTATCGTGTGAGATGAGCCCAATTCTAGGGACTACACACATGATTCTCCACTCACAATTACATATTCATGGAGCAGAGCACATAGCAAGGACCAGATGAATGTTTGCCAAAGAAGATGAGGGGTGGAACTCTCTGCCCTGGTTCCTTCTTCATTCTCTGCTGTCCTCTGGCCACAGCTGAACGCTGAGTAAGAATTGAACACCTGCCNCCGCAGGCATATGTACAATATCCCCCATTGAGGAGGCAGGTACATGTACAATGCCCCCCATTGGGGAGACAGGCATATGTACAACGCCCCCATGGTGAGGCATGTGATCTGAGCCTACCAAGGCCATTTTTCTCTAGGATCACTGTATGTGCACATGTGTGTAGTAGGTACATGTGTTCATGAATGCACATGGAGGCCAGAGGAGAATGGTGGGGGCCCCACTCTGTCAGACTCTATGGTATTCCCTTGAGACAGGCTCCCTCAAGCTGGAACTAGGCTGGTGATCAAGACATCCCTCCTGCCTTTGCCTCCCACAGAGTTAGTTACAACCATGAACAATGATACCCAGCATTTAATATGGATTCTTCAGGTCCCCAGGAAGCCACAGAAGACACTCTCACCCACTGAGCCATCCTGCCAGGCCCCCTGAGGCCACTTGCATTTCACTATAGCCCCTGCTTCCTAAGAGCTCACATTCTAGAGGACATCGAGAATATGTACCCAGATATCTAAAATAAGGCTTGCTTTCAATGGCCCAGAAAGCTGAATGACTCGAGAACATATTAAGAATGAAACAATGAAAAGTCTGAACAGGAGAAGTGACCTCAGGGCCGGGTCTGGCAGGCTGTAGAGGCCTCTGGCAGGCAAGTTTGTAAGCATGGATTAGGAAGTAGGGAACAGCCCGGCCATAGGAGCATGGGCCTGTCAGGGGAGGGGTGAGAGAGAAAGATGTCTCTTGTTTATACTTTGCATTGGTTGGGGATGAATGAATATTGCTTGGACACCAGCCTCCTCAGCAAACACCACAGCTTAACTGTTGAGGAAATGGCTATTTTCCCCACATCCACAAAGCTGGGCACAGAGCCCAGCAACCCCAGGTAGACAGCATTTCCTGGGAATGAGTCCAGCAGTAGAAAAAGCTTTGCAAAACGCAGGTGGCCAGTGAGGTCAGTAGGCAATGTGCCCACATACGCTCCTTATTGTCCTCCGGGATCACACCTGTAGAGGCCAGCCTTTCTGCACCTCAATGCCCTGCACATTTTGGAAACACTGGCTGGTATCACAACACTGTAATAATGTTGAAGCCACCTGAGCCCTAGTAAAGAGCCTGAGCTGTCAGCGAGGACTTCCTTGTAGGCGAAGATCTGCTTATTTGTTTCCCGGCCACCCAGACCTGAAATAATCACACAGAAACTGTAGTAATTACAATACTGTTTGGCCAATAGCTTAAGCGCTTTTCTAGCTAGCTCTTGCGTCTTAAGTTAACCATTTCTATTATTTTATATTTTACCACTTGTGGTTTACTGGCAAGGTTCCAGTGGGCTCTGGCGGGCATCTTTCTCCTTAGGCAGCTACATGGTGTCTCCCTGACTACACCTACTCTCTCTCTCTCTACATCTCTGTTCAGATTTTCTGCCTGGCTTTACTCTGTTAAGCCATTGGCTGAGAGCAACTTCTTTATTAACCAATGGTAATAAAGCATATTCACAGCATGCAGAGAAGAATCCCACATCACTTCCTGAAAGTAGCACAAAACCTGGACTCCTGAATCAGTGTGTATGAACCATCTATTACCACATTAAGACTAGTAACAAATATCCCCAAATGCAGTGACTTAAAGCAACAATTATTCACGGTCATTCCTGAGCCTGCATAACAGGGTTGCAGGCTGGGTCCAAGTATGCACCTTGGTTTCACGGCCTCCGGGTCCCAGATGGCCAATTAGTACATACTATGCTCTGGTCCTCGCAAAACATAAGAAGAGATGTCAAAGAAAGTCATACAGTTGTCATTAATAGTTCATATCAGAAACAGACAAACGCACATCTTCCCACAATGTCAGTGTTTATTGAATAACAACAAATTTGCAAAGTAAGTCTATTTCATTGTCAACAATTTGTCTAATAGTCCTGATTTCCTGGGTATTCAACCAAGGCAAACACACGTTCTTTCACTACAGTCTTATACTAATATCAGCACTCAGACCTCATATTGTATGGTAGCTGTGTGTGCATGCATGCGTGAGAGTTACAGAATGGTTGACAGGGGCTAAAGAGCCAACACCCAAGTTCGAGGGGTCTTAAAGAGACCTGGCAGCTGCAGAAGGAGGCAGAAACTAATAGAGAAGCAAAAAGAGCTTGGGATGGGGGTCTGATAATCAAGTCTTCCGGATGTTGTCTGAGAGCGGAAGAGTCACAGTTTGAGTTGAGCTTCGAGGCTGTGAGGGACAGGTGTGGGGCCACGGATGCTGCAGATGTAAGGGACAGGACTGAGCTTAGATGGATGAATGGGCAGACAGATGACAATCTGAGCAGGGCTGCGTCAGCAGCAGTGGCTCAGCTCAGCTGAAGTCCACGAACTTGTTGGTTACTTGGCAATCAGGTTAGGTGGTCTGATGACAGGAATGTGATACCACTGTAACTGCAATGTTAGGTGTCCTCCACTTTCTGGAGTCTAGATAAGTGAGTGGCACTCTTTCCATGGTGTGGTGTGTCTGATAAGGCCTGGCTTCCCTGATAAGTTTTTGATATGTCCATGTATTCCTACTGTTCTGATTTAACTTGATAGATGCATAGGCTGGCACCTTCGCGGCTTTAAGAATAAGTCATTCATCAGTAAGTGCCACATAGCTAGCACAGGGCAAATGGTGCTGTTCACACATCTACCAAGGTGCAAAGTCATCCCCCAGCCTCCAAATGGAGCCAAATGATGCTTGTTAAGTGGAAGCTCTCAGGGCAAGGCACACACTGGAAAGCCAGTCCTTTTACACCATATGGATCTCAGCAACAATCAAGGGACACATTGTCTATTATGGCATTAGAGTTAAGAGACATGGCCCAGTCAAGAGGACAAGGTAGTGTGGAGGGGGGGAACGGGGGTGAAGAGCATATGCATTTCTGATCTACTATGATGTGATGCAGGAAGAGGAAAGGCTATTCTACCTCGAAAGACAAAACAAGCAATATGGGCAGAGGTGTGTTTTAGTTTGGTGCAGGATGTAAGCCAGAGGAAACGGGTGGATTGCAGCAAATGAAGATGTTGGATAGGCCCTAAAGAGTGGAGGCCCACTTGCCTCAGACAATGAGACTGGAGGCGGAAGTGTGTAGCCAATCAGCCAATACTCTCTTCCTGGGGGCCCTTGTCTCTTCTTGATGAATGAGGAAATTATGACCTAGAAGTAAGAGAACTCCTGTGGTATTTTGTCTCAAAAACAAAACTGTCTAAATGGGACCTTCCACCTCTTTTTTTTGCAGACTTCTAAAGTCTGTCCAGCTATGGGTCTCTAAGCAGTGAACATGTGTGCAAACACACCCATGCACACGCACATACACACGTACATGTGCACACACATACACACACACACACACACTCCACAGGGGTGATGCCACGTAAGCATCCAGGAGTCTCTATACTTCATTTGGTCATCGTGACACATGTCTATCTTTACTTTCCTGGGTCCTGAGGGCTGGGGACTCCACTTCGCTGTCTCTAACTAGCCAGAGCTCTGGAACCAACCACATGCAGGATAAATGCCAAAAAGTAGACGATGCTAAGAGAACCAGGCAACATCCCTTCTGGAATCAAAAACTGAAGAAACTAGGTCGACTGGGCCAGCCACAATCAACGCTGTCCTATTAATAGACAATGCAAACATTATTTAGGGACAGGAGCATGAAATGGGAAAGGGGAAGGACACTTGAAGGTGGATGGAAACTCAGCCTTGTGTGAAAACACAAACTTCAGAGAAATGAAATTGCTGGGAGATGTCATGCCTAAAGAAATGTGGCTGCAGGTAATGACCCCGGGGAATGCTTCCATGACAAATCAGACCAATTGGCTGCTTCCTGCAGTGCCCACTAGAGTAAAACTTGTGGAATTCTCACCAGCCCAAGGGGAGAGCTAGTTCACAGCTATACTTGCCTTGGACCCAAGATCTAGTGATGTGTGATTCCCCTCTGTATACTGTTAATACATTTTATTACCATTGCTTAATAAAAAGGCTGCTTTGGGGCTATTGCAGTGCAGAATACAGCAAGGCAGGAATTCCAAGCAGAGACAGAGAAGAAAAGAAGGCAGAGTTGGAGAGAGGCCACATAGCCGCCAAAGGAGACAGACGCCTGAGAACCTTAACAGTAAACCACGAGCCTCGTGACAAAATATAAAATAATAGGAATGGGTTAATTTAAAAAATGTAAGAGTTAGTTAACAAGAAGTCTGAGCTAACAGGCTAAGCAGTATTTTCATTAATATAGTTTCTATATGATTATTTTGGGTCTGGACGGCCAGGAACATGCGAGCAGTCTCTGACTACAAATTGGCATGCCAACGTGGACTTACTACATCCACATAAAACCTGAGAGAGCTTGGAAAAAAGTTCTAGACAGAAAAGAACAGAGTTTAGCACAGTTTCTTCATAGCTGCATTTTTTTTTTCTGGATGGGCTTTGTTTGCTGGGGGTGAACAGAGGTGCTGCAGCTCCTCTAAAAGAGGTCCTTCCTGACTCAGCATTGCAGCGAAGGCTGCACAGTTTCTTTAGGGGAAGGCTTCCTGGTTCTGCTAGTTGCATGAACAGCTCTGGCTCTTTCAGGAGGCCAAGCATTTAAATGGAGCTTGTGAGCAGATTGCTGCAGGTTGATTGATGGCCAAGTGGACCTGCTGCATCCCTGGAGCTGGGGTGGGAGCCTGACTCACAGAGCTGGTGATGAACCTGCCTCCGCCATGTTAGACTGGGCAAAGCAAGCATGCAGAGCCATGGAGTTGATCCTAACCATGCCCACTTAACATTTAAAAAAAGGCGCTCCTGGTCAAGAAATAATTACAAATATGCAATAAAGACAGATTCAGACCAAAATAAACCTCAGAAGGGGTCATAGTGTGTTTAAAAAGTGTACATAGGCTTGGGAGAGAAAGAAAAAGAATATAGAGAGTTATAAAAAAAGAAAATGGTTTTAAAAAATAAAACAAAGTCTTTAAAGAGACAGTAAAAGTAATATAAAAGAGTACAGTCAGTCATAGATTAAAGGAGTAAAGAAAAATAAGCCATGTAAAGGTGAAATATACACAGAGAGTCAGGATTATGTATATTATTGTGTTTTCAACTGGTGCTGAACTCTTCAGTGTGTGCCACCTTGGCTGCATGGTGTGTGTGTATGTGTGTGTGTATACAAGTGTGCAAATAGCCAGTGAACAACTATGTCATTTTTCAGACACTATCCATTTTGTATTTTGAGGCAGGAGCTCTCACTGGCCTGGACTTCGCTGAGCAGTTAGACTTACAGGGACTCACATGTTTCTACCTCCCTAGCACCAAGCTTACAAATACACACCATAAGCTTGACTTTGCTTGTTTGTTTCTGTTTTAAGTTATGTGTATAGGTATTTTGCCACCATGGATGTCTGTGTGCCACATGCATGCAGTACCCTCAGGGACCAGACGAGGGCTTTAGATCCCCTGGGACCAGAGTAACAGAAGGTTGTCAACCACCGTGTGGATGCTGGGAAATTAACCTGGGTCCTCCAAAAGAGTAGTCTTAACCACTGAGCCATCTCTATGGCCCCAAACCTGACAATTTAAATGTGGGTTCAGGGATCAAGCTCAGGTCCTTATGCAAAAGGCAAGCATTTGCCAGCTGAGTACATTCTCATCCTGTTGATTACTGAGCTCATATCAATAAAGCTAGGCATGCTCCCATATTTTAAAGTAACTGTCCTTTGGTTACACCCTTTTGTTTTTATTCTGGGAGTCACCTCTTTTCTCAGCTTAGAGGAAAAAGATCAGTGGAGTTATGAATAAAGACTTTCTAATCCCCTAAAGAAATACTTGGCATGAACATACACCAGCTTAAGGAATTAGAAACTCAACAAGAGCATCACGTTTTCAGGTCAAAAGTCTGATTTTGTGCATCAGTATTCAAAGGGCTGAAGTGCTTTGACCCAAAGCAGATGCTGGAAATGGTATACAGAGGGATCTGGGGACACAGTACACAGATCTCACCCATTGGTAAAGGCAGGAAAAGGGAATGAGGGTAGCTTAGCAGTCATGGCCCAGATCTCTGAGAAGAGGCTCCACCTCCAAGCTCCATCAGTGTTGTGTCAAACTGGCTAAGAGAGGCCAGAGAAGGCTGTGCTTCCTGGCATTTTGAAGCACACAGCAGGGAGCCTTTCTGTCTGTCTGCAACTCACTTGGCACCAGGCAGAAAAGGAAAGAGTCAAATATGCACACAGTACTAGGTAGGGTGTATGCATGCACGCACACACATACACATATGGAGAGAGAGAGAGAGAGAGAGAGAGAGAGAGAGAGAGAGAGAGAG
>LOEQ01001931.1:69068-80768 GCA_001685075.1 Bramus lutescens
GGTTGGCTCCTCTTTCTAGAGAGCACCCGTGGGCCGTGCTATGAAAAGAGATACCTGAGCAGAAACACAGGACCAGTTACAAGCACTAGGAAGCTGGGATGATGGCACAATTGTCCAAAATACTTGGGTCAAACAGACAGAAGCTGGGAAGAACAAGCCCACCCTGAGACCAGTGTCCTGGGTGAGGATTCTTCAGTCTGGTTCTGCTGGTCATCTACAGTCGGTTGTTTCTGGTGATCATCTGCAAATGTGGCCATGGTCTGTGTGGTGGTGCCATGGAATCAGAAGCATAACACGCATGCTCTTAAGGATGGAGAGAATAGGATGGACCAGCTCAGTCTGTGCTGTCTAGTTAGGGGAAAACACTTATCTGGAGGGAGTGCACTAGGGACCAATGTAAAAATGCCTTTCTCTCTTAGAGTCATGGCCAACATAGTGTGAAAATCAGTGGGAGGTACTCAGTCCACCTTTTTCTGAAAAAGTGTCTGTCTACTCAAACCCTGATCCATGCAATTACATTCAAGAAGTATTTTATCAAGCCCCTGTCATCTAACAGACCTATGAGGGATACAAACCCAAATGATGTCACACTTGCCTGGAGACACAAAGGAATTAGTCTGAGTTCATCATCCAGTGTCTACTCAGTGCACTGACTGTGTGCAGCCTTGAACAGGAGAGTGACAGCCCAGTGTCCAGAGCTAGGCATCTGGCAGGTAGCAGACACATGGGTAGGTAAACTAACATACTGGGCATTCAGAGCTGTTACCCTGGTACAGGCAGAGTATCCAAGGAAAGGTAACCTAAATCTTCAACCAAGGGCTTCAGGAAATAAGCAATTCACATTAGAGTCAGTAGGAGAGGGCAAGATCAACAGAATGGGTATGCCCATCTGCAGTAGCCCCAGCATGCTGCAAGCCTGAGAGATGTTGTCAAATGGCCTACTATTTCAAAGAAATTCCCCAATTTTTGATGAGCAGTCTCCTAGTTGCTGAAATATTGGTGACAATTCAGTTTACAAAAAAAAATACAGGGTGCAAAATACTCCTCAGCTGTTGGTTTCCACCTCTCACATCAAATCATTCATAGTATCTGGTCATGGAACTACCGCCCCCTCATGGCAGCATAGCCAAATTGCAGGTTGGATTCTCTGATAGACAACATTTTTTCCCAGTGTGGGGGGGTAGGTAGAATGGTAATGGTGAATCCAATAACATGGAACTATGTTGCCTGAGGAGCAGGGGTGAGGTCAAATAAAAAAAAAGGAAGGATGGAGTGGGAGGCAACTAATGTTGAATTTTGTAAGTGTCCCAGTTCGAGGTAGAATTAGACCAGATTCCATGGCAAGAAATCAAAGTTGACTATGACAACTCAATTTTGTCTTGGTGACTCATAAAACCCGAAAGAACAATCCTTGTGCTGAATGGTTTAATGTCAACTTGACACAAGCTAGAATTATCTGAAAGGAGAGAACCTTAAATATCTTCATAAGATCCAGCTGTAAGGTCTTTTCATAATTAATAACTGCTGTGGGAGGGCCCAGCCAATCTTAAGTGTCATTCCTGGGCTGATGGTCCTGAGTTCTATAAGAATTAGGCTGAGCAATTCACAAAGAGTGAACCAGTAAACAGCAGCACTCCTCCATGGCCTCTGCATCAGCTTCCTCCTCCAGGTTTCTGCCCTGCTTGAGTTTCTGCCCTGCTTGAGTTCCTGCCCTGACTTCCCTCAGTGATGGACTGTGATGTAGAAGTAGAAGCTGAATAAACCATTTCCTCCCCAAGTGTTTTGGCCATAGTGTTTCAACACAGCAATAGTAACCCCAACTAACACAACCCTCAGCACAGTAGCTTTGCTTGTCATCAACCCAAAGCCCTCTTCCTCACAGTGCCATCAAGAGCAGGCTTTGCTGGAGTCTCCTGCAGCTGGTGCACAGCAGAGATTGCCCTGAAGAGCTTATTCCTGCCTCCAGGACTAAATAACGATAGTAGAAGAGCAAGTTCTCTGTCCGTTTGTTCTGAGCCTCCTCTACCAGATGCCCTGGCTCCAGATCCTTCTACCTCCCTCTGGCTATTGACCTCTTGGTCTCCTTATTTGTTTGTCAGTTTGGTTCAATTTGTGTTCTGGAACTTGGAGCTCACGATGAAGCCCAGGCTGTCATTGAATTCACAATCCTGCTGCCTATGTCTCCTAAGCACTGGAATTATAGGCATACTTCACCACACTTGGCTTATCTCTCCCCTCTCCCTTGTCAAGAGGCAAGCTCTGACAAGGCAGAGAGCGTGGGCTCACACCTACATGCTCATATTTCAAGTATGCCCTGCCCCTGGTTTCCTCCACATTTCCTAAGGTTTATTCCTTGTCAAAAAAAGGTTGTACTAATGTTGCAAAGAAATTGGGGTTCCCTTTTAGGCTCCTGACCTCATTAATTAAAGAATTCAAAATTAGATTGGGAAGGAAGCTTGAAGACCATTTTATTATAGTTTGAAAGAAAAAGCAGCAGGGTCTTGGTAGCTGCCAAGAGGAGGGAGGTAGATGTGAGGAAGAGAGAAAGTCATGCTTTTTAGGGTTCAAGAAAGCAGCATATTCAGCCATGGCAGTGAGCGAACATGGAAGAAGAGTGGGCTGAGTAGAGAACAAGAGAACTCCCAGGTTGTTAGGGAAATCATATGGGGGGATGGGGGGTGTTAAGGCATTTGTTTTCATTAAAGTTCAGAGGATCAAGCAGACTTGGAAGTTTGACATAAGTGAGGTTCTATAAACCCCCAGATTCGGGAAGGGGCTTCTGGGAAGTACGGTATGTTATCTCATTAAGGAGTAATTATTCTCCCCATCTTCTCAGCATTTCTGCAGGTGAATTAGCTTTACTTATGTGCTGTTCTAATCTTTGGAGCAAATCAAATGTCATGCTTCTATCCAAGGCCAGAGGTAGAACTCAGATTCGACATCTTGACCAGGAGGAAATCCATAGTTTCTCCATTTGCTCTCATGGTCTTTTCAATCCTATGAAGGAACAGTTGTGATGTTTATCTTTCTGGTATTGCCAGGTGTTTTAGTTAGGGTTATTGCTGTGAAGAGACACCATGACCACAGCAACTCTTATAAAGAAAACATTTAATTATGCTGGCTCGATTACAATTTTAGAGGTTCTGCAGTCCTTTATCATCATAGTGGGGAGCATGGTGGCATGCAGGCGGATGTCGTGCTGGCTACATCTTGCTACACTGGTCCCAGGAAGTCAACTGAGACACTGGGCAGTATCCTGAGCATAGGAAACCTCAAAGCCTGCCCCCACCATGACACACTTCCTCAAATGAGGCCATACCCACTCCAACAAAGACACACTTCCTAATAGTACCACTCCCTATGAGATTATGGGGAGGGGGCAATTACATTCAAACCACCACACCAGGGAAATAGGAGGTGGGTCAAAAGCCAACCAGGAGGGGAAAATACATTCTCTAGGGCTTCTGATCCCTTTAACATTAATACTGCTTTAATATGTAAACCTAATAGCAATTACATATGTGCATGACACATACACATGATGCATACCTCATGTACATGTGCATATTAGAAACAAGAAATAATTATAATGTCACACAAAGTGAACAAAGCAAATGTCCTTGGCTAGACAATTTCTTTGTGGGGGGAAAAAGGTGGGGTGCTAGAAGCCAAAATGGGCTAACAGGCCTATAGGAACAGAAAGCCAATTGGTTTTATTCTAGTGCAGGTGGTGGCTGAATTTTTCCTTCTTGGTTGAGGTATGGGATGAAAATATTTTTCGATTAGTTGGTTTTGAAAGAATCAAGCAAAGAAAATGAAGGAAAAGAGGGCAGTCTTTGGCCGCTCCAGGCCATGAAGTCCTGGGGGCCTTTGCATAAACAAGTTTTACCAGGTAGGGGAGAGTAAAAGATTTGAATTCCATGTTATGAAATGTTTGCAAAGTGAGGGAGATTTACAGACCCCTACAGGCCCTTGGCAGGCTAGCTACCCTAGCTATAAAAACAAACACTTCTCGTGTGCACACACACCAGACGATGCTGGATTCTCCTCCCTGCCTACCACCTTCTGTACAGATATGGAGAGGGGTGTGTTGCCTCTCTGGGCCTGTTTTCTTTCTCACTTGAGGTCCATGGGTCTTAATAAAGGCATGTGGAGGTGAAAGCTCTCTAGTAGAGGGGCTTTCTTGAGGTTGGTATTTTCTAGAATCCCCTGTGAGGAAGCAGACCTGGGCATGGGCACTGAGAGGACTGGAAGCCAGTTTCACCAGTTTTCCGTCTGCTCCAGGCTAGTGCCAGTGCTTTGTGAGTGAAAATGGGGATATGACCACTCCTAAGTGTGGTGGAGGAGAAGGGTTTATTATAGATATGAGGGAGAATTCAGCCAGGGGCATCTGGAAGGATCCAGACTGAGCATGGCCGTCAGAATAGACCCAGCCATGGGTCGTGTTGGGGTGAGTGAGAAAAGAAGAGGGGGCAAGACAGTGAACCAGGATCCAAGAGTGAGCCAGCCAAGGGGACAGAGAGCTCATGAGAATCAAGAGAGCACATGAGAGTGGCAGGTTTATACAGGAATGAGAAGCTGGGGGAAGGGCGGTGAAGCCCAGACCCTGGGCTAGAGAGGTTTAGGGTAGGGGGTGGGTGAGAAGTTCTGGGAGAAGCCACAAGTACTGAGTGAGATTTGTCCAGGGTTCCTTTGAGACGTATCACTGTGTGTCTGTCTGTCCTCTCATCTCCTAGTGGAATTCTGTGCCAGAATGTCCCTTCTTAGAGACCCCTTTCCAGATCTCCTGCTTCCTTTCACTCATAGTGATTATGCTGTGGCACTGTGGCCGAAGCCTTGGGTTGGGTGCAAGGAGCTGATGTCTGCCTCCCTGTTATGCTCTCCCAATGCTGACAGAGCCTTTCAACTCAGACTTTTCTCCGCATGTGCCCTTCTTCCTGCTATACACTGATGATGGCTAGAGCTACAGTCATAGCTGGACATAGTGGGAACCTGGCTTTGACTCACAAAAACAACCGCCTTCCCTCAGACTACCTGTCCGTGCACACTGAAGCCACATCTGTTTCTGTTCAATACCTGCTTCACCAGAGTCTTTGCTGTAATACCTGCACTCAAAGCACATGAAAACGTCGTAAGCAATGAAGACTTCTCCACCTTAAATGGTAGATCCCTCCCTGGGTTCCTTGTGGAGAGGGAGATATGGAAAGGACTTTGGCAGGACATAGGATTTCTCTCTAACTGTCATACTTTGGCCATGTGAACTTGGTGAGTCCTTTGCTCTCAGCGGCCTTCAGGTTGTTCTTTTGGGACTTGGATCAGAATATCCAGGAAACTCCTCCCGGTCCTGATCATGTGTAGTTGGACACCTTCCAAGGACATTCGGGCTAACCACATGGCATACACACTATATTCTCAAGGGAGTCCCCAGGACCCAGCCTTACTCATACCCTGACCTCTCCTCCGCCCCTCTGCTGCCCTACAAGCTTCTCTGAGATACAAGGGTTTGCCAAGCAAAGGACTTCCTGAGTCACAGGCCTTGTGCTTCAGTTAATTTAGACAGACAAGGACTCAAAGGGACCTGTGAAGTGCAGCTGGACTAGTAAGTCACTGAAAATTTTTCAGTACATTTCACATTAAGATACTAGGAGTACTGTACTGAGAGGTGGTGCACACATTTCCCTTATCTTCCATTGGGCCTGGATGCACAGAGCATAGCTACCTGCAGGGGCTGCTGCTCTCAAGTGCTTCCTCTTCATTGGCTGCAATAGCATCCCTTAACCAGTCCATGGTCATCCCTACAGCCCTCTGTGCATCCCTTAACTAGTTCACGGTCATCCCTACAGCCCTCTGTGCATCCCTTAACCAGTCCATGGTCATCCCTACAGGCCTCTGTGCATCCCTTAACTAATCTGTGGTCATCCTTACAGGTCTCTGTGGATCCCTTAATCAGTCCATGGCCATCCCTACAGGTCTCCATGCATCCCTTAACTAGTCTGGGGTCATCCCTACAGGCCCCTTTGCATCCCTTAACCAGTCCATGATCATCCCTACAGGTCTCCGTGCATCCCTTAACTAATCCGTGGTCATTCCTACAGGTCTCTGTGTGTCCCTTAGCTAGCTCATGGTCATCCCTACAGATCACCATGTATCTTGAAATTATCTACTTTGCAGTCCAACTCTGATGAATCATTTATTCCTCATTATTAAAGTATTTATAAATGCTCTTTCACTCAGTCCTGTTTCCTCCACTTCCTCACGGTGTATTGACCCAAAATAGGATTGCTTAGAGCAGTGCTTCTGCTGCCTTCAGAGTTTTAGTTTTGCAAGTGGGGTGTGGTAGAGGTGGGTGGCCTCACCGTCCACATGGTATCCTAGACCTGTGCTTTGTGTGTGTGTGTGGGGGGGGGTTCCACCAGCCCCACCCAGTCTGGTGTGCTTGGACTCACTCTTTGTGAGGGAGAGAGAGGAGTGACATACATTAAGGAGCTGCTCTCAGCTCCAGGTTCCTAGCAAACAGCTACAAATGTTCAGTGCATTCCACACATTGTTCAAATGACTGCGTGGATTATCTCAGGTTTTTCAGTGACGATTTCCTAAAACTCACATGGCATTTTTAAGATGCCAGGCTGTGGGGGAGGGGTGAGCACTTCATCTGCATTACCTTGCTCTTCCCAACAGCCCAACACTGTTGGTGTTTGTGGTTTTAGAGATGCTGGAACTGAACAGAGAGGCTGAATGAATTACCTGTAGTCACACAGCTAGGAAAGGACAGAGCTGAGATTAAGAACCAAGCAATGTAGCCTTGGAGACCACATCCTTACTCACCACTGAATCTCTTGATAATTGAGACAGGCTCTTGTCTATCTTAGAAATGACAAACTATGACCTACAGAGAGTAAAGAGCTGTTCAAGCTAAAGAGAAAGAAAGAGCCTGCAAGCCTAATCCTAGGGAGATTCGAACAAACGTCTACTCACTCCAGTTGGGAACAAAGTACAAACCAAAGAAAGGTTGCATGACGCCATGAGTCTTATTGGGGTTGGTTATAGGAATGTAAGTGAGGGGTTACTGGCGGGAGCAGAAGCAACTCAAAGCCCATCCTGGCGCGAGTGGCAGTTCATGAAAGATGAAAATCTGCACCACAGTGTACAACCTGCAGACAGCTCGACTGGGTGAGGAACATCTTTTCGGACGGCACAGCGGGTCTGGGCTTCTTCCAGTCAGTTCAGCCAGTCCCACTTTGTTCCGGGAAGTTTGTCTTTCAGCAGTCTTTGCTGTTTATTTAAGCTTGGGGACGGAGGGGCCTAGTAAGTATGGTCAGTTTCAGGGACTCCCTGAAGCCTTTGAAAAGTTCTTTACTTCCTAGGCTTTCCCACAGGCTGGATGCCTCACTTCTCTCCAGGCCATCCTGTGTCTGAAGGAGACTTACTCCAAGACACATGACCCTGCCTCAGTCTCTGTTCAGTTCCAGCATCTCTAAAACCACAAACACCAACCGTGTTGGGCTGTTGGGAAGAGCAAGGTAATGCAGATGAAGTGCTCACCCCTCCCCCACAGCCTGCCTCCTAGCACGCCACCAGCTGCCCAGCTGATGTAGCTGTCTCTGGTTTAGCCTCTGTCTACAGCCTTTCATGCTTTGCTTTATCAGATGTGAGAGCTTCCCCTCGTCTCCCCCTCCCCCATCAGCAACTGCAGCATCTTAGTTGGCCCTAGCTTTTCCTAATAATGGAGGCAACTTGGACTTGCTTGACCCATGAAAGGAAAAAGCCACAAAAGCTAAACTACTCAGCATGCCTCAATTTGGTAATTGATTACTAAGAAAGCATTTGCATTACAAAGCAGGGGTGGTCAGCTTTCCATTTTGCAGCAAACCCCCAAGTTAAAATTCACCTCCAGGGGATAATTCCTCTGAATATAACGTGAGCTGGGCTATTTCTGTTTGTGTCAGGTGCTGTCACTCCAGGCTGGGGTCTCATATGTTATTCTGGCTGCATGAGGAAAGCTCCTAATAGTAACATTTGGCAGCAAGAGATGACAAGAATTGCTATGTTGGTTTATGATCTTGAAATAAGACGAAAGCCAGACTCCTTGATAGAAAGTTGACGCCTACTCAAGACAAGAGGAAATCACGAAATAGAATCTCTTCATCAGAATGGTGTATTACACCACAGTGAGTGGGTTGCTTTGGGGTACTGCACTCAGCTGTGGTCACCCTAAGATAGGCCAGCCTTGAACTCACTGAACGAGACCAGCATGATAGCAGATCACCACTTGAGTCTCCTTGCCACATCCCCATGGTCCAAGATGGTGACATTTTATTTTATTCAGCTGGGCTCAGGGAAAGATGATGAAGAAATGCTCTGGGAAGCTACTACAGAACCTCCATTCATATCCCTTTGGCAATGGTGTAACATGGCAGGCACAGACTGTAGTGAAATGAACTTTCACTTCTTGGTGATGGTGAGCCTGAACTGTATGGTGACCACACAAGATGAGAATGGCTAGCCGGGTGAGCAGTCAGCGGCCACTGCGTCCTAGTCTGTTGATCTATTCACACACATCTAAATGAGTTATGAGTGACAACTGCAGAGTGATCCCAGCTTATTAGATGTGGGGCCGCCACTTGCATTGGTCCTGTAGGCTCTGAGAGCAGGGCAGGCACTGACAGAAAGCCAAGTGAGAGGGGATGCTACATCCTTGCTTTCTCCATGGAGGAGTCTGTGACACCCACTCTTCAGAATGCCCCTAAAGGCAGATTCCACTTAGGATGGGATCCAAGTCATTATACCTAAATATTAGTGGAGGTCCTGGGTGCAAGAGGAGGTATGGCGGGGAGAGGAAGAAATAAGACTCGTCTACTGGGCACAGACCCAAGCCTGCTCTCAACCCTCAGCAGGTGACGAGGCTGTCTACGGAGACAGAATGAGGTACATTTGAGAGGTGAGTCTATCAAGACCTCTTGCCCTTCGAAAGGGACCCACGTATTAACAATGAGAAGATGAAATCCCGTGACTACACCCAGTGGCGTGCTCTTACAGTTGATGCGTGGGACCTTTTCACACCACGCTTTCAATGTATCTCTGTCCAGAAGAGAAAGCTGACAAACCCAGAAAGACGTAATGGGAAAGAGAGACTAATACTGCAAGTCAGCAAAGCTTGTCAGCACAGTCGCCGTCATCTCTCACCTCCACCTTCATTTTCATAGAAATGGCTCAGAAACAGAAGAGAAATGTCAGCTACCAAACAAGAAATCAATACCGTGGGAGATAACCCAGCTTAATACAAAAGCCGGGGAGGGCTTCTTCTTCTGAGGACTCAGTGGTGCCATCAATCACATGCCTTGGATGGATTTGGAAGGCCACCTTTCCCAGAAGCCGGCAGGATCCAGTTTAATTATAAGGCCAATAGAGAGTGGCAAGAGGATGGATGCAGTCCCCAGCCTTGCGTGACCTCTGTAGGACTCACGGCCACGTTCTGCAGGCCAAGACCTAAAGTCAACGTGGACAAGGAGAACGGGAGTCTTTGAGTGAGAAGCCACATTGTCAGGAAAGATGAAGTAAGAAGTACCTTTTAGACTTCAAGAGCCACCTGTGTGCATAAGCTTGTGCCATGTGTCCATCATCAGGACCATCCAATCCGAAACCAGCAAGCTCCAAGCTCAAGCAGCCACTTCTAGTCAGGTAGGACCATAGCATCTTAGAGACAACACATCCCTAGGGAAGACACACAGCAGGCACCACATCCTGTCACACTCTTCCCTCACTGACCTTCACCCCTATCCCTAGGACCCATCTGAGCTAGTTTGTGGAACTCCACAAACTTTCCACTATAAAGCTTCCAGGAGGGGGCCCCTTCTCGCTCTGTTTTTCTCAGCTTCACTGACTCTTCGTCAACTCCCCAGTCTGCACCACAGGCCTCCCTTGTCTTTTCTTCCAAGGAAGCCCTTGCCTTTCACACAATTACAGATTCTTCCAGATGGTTCTTCAGTCATCTCTTCACAGCTCCTCCTCCAGCACCTGCCCAGACAGAAACACTTTACCTGAGCAAAAGCCTCAGGAAGCCAGCTTCCTCCCCCGAACCTCACTATACCTAACTCTATCTGACTCCACCTAGAATGGGTCCTCCTTCTGGAGAGTTCTATTAAAACTCCTAGACTTCTACAACCTAGAGGGTCTGTGGGCAGACAGAAGGTCAGAGTCATCCAAGAGTAACTCAGAATGACTCTTAATCATTCATCTCTGAGGAACATTAAGAGATGGTATGAACACCCAGGCCAGGCCCCGTTCTAGAATGCTTATGTTAGAATTGGTCCAAGGGCAGGCTCCATGGAGGCTGAGATCTATGATCTCATCCAACCTTTTCCTGGAGCTCATGTGTGTTCTGGCAGGCTGTGTCTACACAACTACACAACTCCAGATGGTGCCAGGCACCTGTCGTCCAGGATAGCAGTGCCCTTAGAAGAGCTTTGAAGCACTAGCCTAACCCAAGACACTTCCCAGGGTGACACAACTCTGTGAAGATCACACAGCTGTTAGTGCCCCAGCTTGGTTGAGTGCCCGGGTATCCTAGCTACTCTCTCCGGGCAATCTGTGTCTTCCTTTAGCAAGCAGCGTGGCCCTTACTCATGCTTGTTGACAACAGACTCTCAGGCGCCTCAGCCTTCCTGGCTGTAGATCTGCATTTGCTAAGGCCTCTGGTCTATCTATGAATGTGTCACCTTTAGGGAAGCCACACCTGTCACCCCAGAACCACAAGATAGCTTCTTGGAGGCTAAGCCATCCTTCATATCTGCCACTCCTCGTGAATCTTTCTTGCACATAGTAGGCGATCAATACCTCCATGCTGATTGATTGATTGAAAATTTGTGGTTTGCATTAGACACAGGCCCCCTGAGTGTTGCTGTATTGGAAATGACCTACTTCCCAAGTTCCTGTAATCAGAGATTACTGAAACAAGGGAACCCCCTCACCACAACAAATGTTGACCCTTTGCAACTGTTGAAGCTATGATGTGCATAAAAATGCAATGTCCTTCTGTGCATGCCCAGGGCCCAGGGGATGACTTCATCTGCCTTTGACCCCTCTGTAAATAGTGAAGGGAAGAAAAGAAAAATTAAAAAGAAGAGAGAGGAGGACATAAGGGTTCCTTGAAGTGTTGGCTGTCTTGACTTCAGTTTTGGTACTGACACTCAGTTTTGGTACTAACTGATACTTCTGATTATCCACCAGAAGAAGCAATACAGACCAGGGGCGCTCTTTTCTCCGAAGCTCCCATTGGCCTTCCCCTTCCGTTCCTGCTGACTCCAGCTCTGAACTGGCCGTTAACTGAGTTCACAGCACTCCTTGATGATTATCTTAAGTGACTGCTTACAAGTTTGTGTGTGTGTGTGTGTGTGTATGTGTGTGTGCATACACATATAGGGGAAATACACCTGTGTGTGCATGTGCAGAAGCCACCAAATGTGCTAGTCTGACCAGCATGTCCCAGGGATCTGCCTGTCTCTGCCATCCTGGTGCTAGGATTAGGAGTGTGTGTCCAGCTTTCTTCCATGGGCTCTGAGATCTAACTCAGGTCTGATTTGCCATGCCTAGGAGGCATTAATGATGTGTTGTCCTTTCTCTTTATTGCTTCCACTATCACTGGTCTGGTTCTGATCTTTAGCCCAAATATACATGCACACTGAGTAGCCGCTCTTTCTGTTA
>LOEQ01001931.1:80784-96504 GCA_001685075.1 Bramus lutescens
AGCCCCGTTCAGCCGGGTGACTCGTCTTTTAGCAGTAGACAGATGATCCCTTGACTTCATCAAATAACACACTCAGATTTCTGGCCAAACAGACAGAGCAAATAAGTAGTGGTCAAGTGGTGATGGAGCTACTTCTCTCTAGAGGTCTGAACTTTGAGAAAAAAGTTATGGGCCTTCATGCCAGAAAAATGTGCATAGCATATACCCCCCCAAAAATTTTGCATGTGCTATTAATAGTCCCTGAACCTCAGAAAAGACATTTTAAGAAGCTTATGTCAGTGTTTTAAAATATTTCCCTGCCCTGAGCTGACCATCAGGGGCTGGGGGCTGGAGCCATTGTCCTGGGGTCATTGTGGAGACACCCTAAGAGAACAAGGTCCACCCAAGCCATTTCAGAACCAGTCCCCACTGCTTCCCTCAGATGACCCAGCGGGATTCCTGCCCACTTCCTGCCTCGCTTCTTCCTCAAAAGACTCTTTGAATCTCCTTGCCAGCCTCAATGACAGGCAGCCGATATGCCCCACTGTGCCTGGCTCAGTTTCGTTTGCCAGAGACATTGTGAACCTTGCGCTCCTCACATTTCTTTCTCTGCACAGCCACACAGCTATCTCAAGCCAGCTCGGAGCTTAAAAACACGTGTCTTCTGGAGGTGTTAACCTTATCTGGAGCATCAACCTCATTTGGAAGCCGTGTTTTCTTAGTCACTGAGGGGTTTTTGTTCTTCTTTTCCCCCATAAATCCTTTTGCCAATGCATGGGCACAGAAATAGAACAATTACACAACTGTTTCAAGTATCCCTGCCTTATCCTCCAAGATTAACAGAAAGACAGATGCAAAAGAGATAAGTGTGCCATAAGCAAGGTGAGTCTTGTGTCCACAGAGGGAAATGACAGGCTGAGAGCCTGAGATGGGGGCACATATCATGTGCAGTAGAGGAGGTGACGAGAAAGGGTCCCTGGAGAGAGACTGGGCCCTGAGTGGGCAGCACTGTCTCACCAGGGACAGCTGTGCTGGCTCCCCCACTGTCTGGAGGATTAGTGGTCAGAGCTGCCATCTGAATGAGGACAGATGTGTCAGAGGAAGCACAGGGTACTGGGATTCAGGAGAGCTCAGCAGACAGAAGAGGGCCGCTGACCTGTTCCATAGTGTCTTCAGACATCCTGTAGAGAGAACTGCCCTGCCTCTCTGGAGAGACAGAGAGTAGAGTTACTAACACGAATTTTCTATCACTTTACTGCATGTGGGAGAATGCCTTTCTGTGGGGCAAATGGGATCCAGAGCAAGCCTTCACTGACGGACTGAAACGTTCCTCTCTGCCAAGCCCCTTGACTCTACAAGAGGCAGCTCCACCTCACTTCATGTCATTTTCCTGACCTTTCCGAGCTCATCTCGGGGTGAGGAAGAGGACCAAGTACTCCTGGGGCCTTCATAAGGATGAGCCACAGCTGTCGGCAGCCGACGAGCTGCTGGTCCAAGAGCTCAGATGGGATGGGTGGAAGATGTCTAATGACAAAGGCTGAGCATCGCTCATTTGATAACTTCTTTCCAGGAGAATGGAAGTCTTGCCCAGGTAGCAGAGGACCAGACCACATCCACTCTGGCCTGCCCAAAGCGTCTCAGTTCTCCTAGCTGGTTATGTGCCTTCCTGACCTTCCTGCTAGTGTGGATGACCATGTGACCCAGTAGCCACCAAGGAGGTTGAAGAGACTTGTGAAGGAACTCAGAAACGTTCTTCCTCCCTGCTGAGAAGAGCCCCTTCTACCAAGGCTGCCTTCCTGGGTGCTGTTGAGAGGCTGTGGAGCTCGGAGCACAGTGGCCCTCCTGTGGCCACCAAGGCAGCAAGCATGGAAACCAGACCACGCACTAGGATGGGAAAGAGGAGGTACAGGGAGCCTGGGTTAGGATTTCCACCCACAAGTCCAATAGCCAGACCTCCAGAAAGCCTGCCTAAAACTAAAATGAACAGACAAATAAGCAGCTCCTTGCTTTGAACTACTGGAGACTCGGTTTCCTCCTGGAAAGCATCTTCACAGACGCATGTAGAGATTAGGATAAGAACCAGTTTGATTCTGAGCTGAAGTGTGATGCAAGGGATGAGCGTCCCACAAGAGATGTAGGGAACCTGAGATGTGAGCAAAGGTTGCCTCGGACAGAGTCCCAGTCCTACTTATAGTCTCCACCAGCACTGCAAACAAAGCCCCTTCCATAAAAGCCTGGCCTGCTGAATAAAGTGTAAAACTGTAGACACCTGACTTCTCTAATCTAATTTATTTAAATTAGGGACCAGCAGGAGGGAGATCTGTGAGGCTAAATAAAGCCTTATAAATACACTATAGACCTGACCAGAGGTAGAAATCTTAGGATAAGACCAAACCCTTTGGCCCAAGTGAAAATCCCTGAAGTTGGGCTTCATGTCCAATGTCCACTTAGGGCAAACTATGAGGGTCTCTAGGTGAGCATTGAGGTGCCCCCTTTCAGCCTCTCAGAAGCAACCAGTTCTCAGTAGGACCTTGGCTTCTTTTTAAATGTCACCAAGTCACTAACTGGCCCGGATATTGTTTCTCCTGGAGTCCACTGGGTGCTGAACTACTGTGGGACCCGGCTAGGCGTGTCGCTGAGACCTGCAGAGCATGTAGATACTGACCATGATTTTCCCTCTTAGGGTCTCCTCAGTGCTACCACACAGGACCTGGCTGTATGGTGCTCAGAACAGTTTTCCGTCTGGTCACTAAACTCCTCCTCTTTCACCAAACACTTACCAAATAACTCCTTTGAGCCAGGAATCATGAGAGACCCTTTGAGAACAAAGAAATGAACAGAATCTGTGCCTTCAGAAGACCCCCAGTCATAGAGGCAAAACCTATAATACAATATAGAATGTAAGATGGTCAGGACAGAGTGAGGAGGAGGAAGGGCTGTCCAAGGAAACGAAAACTAAATATAAACCCAATAATCAAGTGGACGAGGTAGGGGCTACACCAGAAAAGGGGTGAGTGTGTCTGTGTGTGTGTTTGTGTCTCTGTCTGTGTCTGTGTGTCTGCATCTGTGTGTATGTGTGTGTGAGCGTGTATGTATGGGTCTGTATGTGCCTGTGTGCATGTGTCTACATGTCTGTGTCTGTGTGTACTTGTATGTCTATGTCTGTGTGTGTTTCTGTGTATCTGTGTGTGTGTGCCTGTCTCTGTGTGTGTGTGTGTATGTGTCTGTGTCTGGTTGCATGTGTCTGTGTGTGTGTGCTTGTGTATCAGTGTCTGTGTGTATATGTGTCTATGTGTGCACTTAAAAAGTAGATTAGTGAAAAATGCAACTGAATACAGAATCACATTAACAATGCAGAAGCATTTGTGATTTGTCCTGAGGTCAACAAGAAACCATGGAGGAGGAAGGTAGCATTTACCTCAAAAGTTCATTTGAATATGGTTCGGGAACAGAACAGAAGGGGGAGACCACAAGACTTGCTGGTTGGCAAGCAGACAAGAGACGGCCTCAGTAACCCAAAGAAGAGCTCACAAAGTAAAGTTGGGATGAAGAGTATGGAGCAAGCACAAACTTCAAGAATAGAGATGGAGAGATAGCGCTGAAGTTAAAAGCACTTGCTGCTCTTAAAGAGGACGTGGGTTCAATTCCCAGCACCCACAATCAACTGTAATCCAGTAGCAGGTGATCTAATGCTCTATTCCGTCTTCCACACATGCTGCACACACATGCATGCAGGTGAAACACTAATACACATAAAATAAAATAAAATAAAATAAAATAAATCTTTAGAAATAAAATAAGACTAAGACAGGCAATCCCACACTAAATGCCAGGGTATCTCTTGAGAAGGTTCAAAGAATAGTGAAAGCTGAGCCTGGGCTTCGGGCTTAAGAAACTCCTTAAATATTAGCTCAGTTCTCTCCAGTTTGCATAGACTGCCAAAGCATAGCAAAGACACTGCCTACCTAAATGGACTCTCAACAGACCTCTACAAACATGCTTCACACACAGTCGGGAGGAATTTCCCATAAGCAGATCATACATTCTGCTGAGAAGAATCATATGGTTCCCAGGGGTTGCAGAATCCATGTTCAAGATAATAGAAACTTGGAGACTTTGGGGACCAGAGAGCACGCACAGGGAAAGCATCCACATCTGGCAAATCACATCTGCCTGTAACTCCAGCTCTAGATCAAAGACTTGTCGGAATTCTGACTTCAGAGTGAGCATGCCCCTTAAGTTTTGCGTGTCAACTTGACACAAGCTAGAGTCTTCAGAAGAAGGAGCCCCCGGTCGAGGAAATGCCTCAGTAAACTCGGGATGTAAGGCATTTTCTCAATTAGTGATCAATGCAGGAGGGCCCAGCCCATTGTGGGTGGTGCCATCCCTGGGCTGGTGGTCCTGGGTTCTATAAGAAAGCAGGCTGGGCAAACCATGAGAAGCAAGTCAGTAAGCAGTACCCCTCCGTGGTCTCTGCATCATTTCCTGCCTCCAGGATCCTGCCCTGTTTGAGTTCCTGTCCTTACTTCCTTCAACATGGACAACAATATGAAAGTGTAAGCCAAACAAACCCTTTCCTCCCCAACTTGCTTTTTGGTCATGGTGTTTGGTCATAGCAATAGAGACTCTAACTAAGACAGGGCCCATGGGAATATGCCACACTGCCCCTTCTTCCTAAGAGTAATGAAAATGCCCCCTCCTTTCATTATTTGTGGCTGCCAGCTAGTCCTTGCCACCTGTCCTCTTAGTTCCAAATTCTACCTCAGCCATCCCTCCAGCTCAGGGGTTCTCGACCACCCCAATGCTGCAACCCACAATACAGTTCCTCATGTTGGGGTGACCCTGCCAACCATATAAGTATTTCATTGCTACTTCATATCTGTCATTTTCCTACTGTTATGAATCATAATGTAAATATCTGATATATAGGATATCTGCTAGGCAACCCCTGTGAAAGGGTCATTCAGCCCCCATGAGGTCACGACCCACAGTCTGAGAACCACTGTTACTCTGGCTTCATGGTTAACTGTACCTCTGAGTGTCTTCATTCTCCCGAAATCAGACTTTTCATCTCCAAGGTCTCTCTAACTGTACATGGGAAATATTAATGCTGTGTCTGGCCTAAGGATTAAAAAATCAAAACTCAGAAGGCTTAATAAGCCCTCCATGGCCATATGGCATGGTTGCAGAGCTTAGGTCAAGGAAGTAACCTTTGACCCTAGGTGCTGACTCAGGAAGTGCATGAGACTTAAAAGTTATTCTCACAGTTGTTTGACAGTAGACTGCTTCTCCAAAGGTTGTCATGAGGAAGAAAGCTCTGACCATGACATTTGCTATGCAAACTTTGCTGAGGTCAGGAGTCATTCACCTTGGTGTCTATCTCCTGATCACCTGTGAGGCCTGAAATGAAAGGTTTTATCCCCTTCCTCTTTGTCTTGCTAACATGCAGTATTATACCTGATAAGAAGGGAGTTTGCAAATGAATGAGAAAATTAATAATTGAATGACCGAGTAAATGAATGCAGAACTGGGTTAGTCTTGTCTCCAATGAATGTGAACTCATGAGAGTTACCTCGTGGAAACACATAACTCACGACCCAAATCTACCCATCCCCTGCTCTACGTCCCCAGTCCTGCTACTCCACACACTCCCTTCATGATGAATGCCACACCAGAGTTTTCAAGGTGCTGTGTAGACACACATGCACAAAAGACATAAGCCACATGGCTCCTGAAATTGCCATTGATGAGAGCTGGATGGAGATGGTTCAGACGGTGCCATAAAAGGAATGCACCAGTAGTTACAGCTAGAGGCATCTGCAAGAGCTGTTACCTGATTGCAATGAGCCCCTTCAGGTGGAGGCACAAAAGCCATTAAGCCTGTTAGGGTGGTTTATAGCCTTTGGGCCTTATGTAACGCTCACCAGGCAGGTGCCTGAATTACCCTGAGGGCTGGGTGGAGCTCCCCCCCTTGTTCCCTTTCTTCTCCTGAGGGAAGGTTTTCCACCTGACAACTCAATGCAGTGTGGGGACAGTGAAGTGGCTGTCCCCCAAAGTCATTTACCTAGTATACCCTGTCAGCCCCAGGGTTTAGATGGAAGCAGCCAAAGAAAAACTGGAGGTCTCTGAAAATTGAAGGGAGCCAGACAAAGGTTAGATAGTGTAGTACCAATTCTAAGAGAACTTTATTGACTCTAAGCTACACCCCAGGAAGTAACTAGCCTTCCTTTCCCTCTGAGAGGAAGTAGTGTACCCCTGAATTCCAAAAGATTGTGCAAGCACTTCACTAGACATCTCCCTAGTCCAAGGTTTTTTTAATATAGAAGAGGAAGAAGACAGTCGATCATTACTAAATTTGTACATGCCTTATATCAGCGCCTCCCCCAAATAAACTCAGAAATGGGGACTTACAGGAAGTATTCCCACCTGAGGGAAGAAGCAAGGGAGCCCCACTGCACAAAGCATAGAACTGAATGACTTCCTCTTGAGAAAGGCACTGCACAGAGAACTCTGACCCCAGGAAAGTCCTCGGCCCACACACAGACACAGCATCAGCTGTCCCAGGAGTGGGCACAATGGGGGAACAAAGTGGACAAGACCAAACTCAGTTGAGAGCCATCAGTGGGCAAGTAGAACTGTGTGGAGAGGTGAGTGCTTCGGACTAATGGGAGTAGATGAGGCCTCCAAAGTGTCCCCTGCACATAGTCCCTCTAGAAGACAGGGAAGCCAAAGGAGCTGGCCAAGTCAGCAAAAGGGACCTAGCCAAAGGACAGTGATGCCCATTAGGCTGCTGGAAATTGGACCTCGACGCTTTTATACTCTGTAACAACTTCTGCAAATGTTTTTAATCTTCACATTCAAGTTAATATGGTTTTGGCTGGCTGGTATGGATCAATAGTGTACTAAATATGGATTTACACACAAACAGCTCCACAAGCACATGTGGTCAATAAAATATGTTATTAAAGCTCCCTAAATACATGTTTACAAACTAAACCAAGGAGTCAGCCTTTTAAGGGTCCCCTTGTACTCTTGGAGCACTAATCCACAGGGCAAGGAAGAGGAACTGGGACTTACGGTGACCAACTGGTCAGTTTTTTGTTTTGATTTGGTTGGGTTTGGGGTTTTATGTTTTGGGTTTTTTGTTGGGGGGGATTCTGTTTTGTTTTGTTTTGTTTTGCAGATCAAGATATCTGCAAAAAGAAGGGCATCAAGTCATAGTTTTGTCCTCTAAATATTAATAAAACTGGCCCACTGATAGAGTATACTCTTGACCCTAAGGTTGTATCCTTGAAGAATCTAAAGGTTTGAGGAACAAATGGGCTTTCCTTGATGCGATAAAGCACCATTGCCAAGGAAACTTAGAAAAGGACTTATTCGGGCTTACAGTTCCAGAGGGTTAGAATCTATGGTGGCAGAGCCAAGGCATGGCGACAGGAGCAGGAAGCTGAGAGCTCACATCTTAAAGTGCAAAGGAAAGCAGAGAAAGCATTCTGGAAATGACATGAGTCTTTAAACTCTTAAATCTTGCCTCCAGGAACACACTTCCCCCAACAAGACCACACCTCCTAAACCTCTCAAACAGCTATAGCAACTGGGGAGCAAGTATTCAAATGCCCACGACTATGGGGTACATCTCACTGACTCCACCACTTTTACATAAAACAGATAAAGATCCCAGACGGTAGCTCCAGCTCCCAACTCCCTTTTCAGGGCAGCATACCATGCACAGTCAGAAGAGAGCGCCTGAATCTCCTGATGCCCTTACTTGCTCTGTAAATTAGACCCGGTTGGTTTGCTTCTTCATATTTCAGTTTTCTCTGCTGCAAAAACAGAAATGATAGATGCACCTACCTAGTGGAGCAGTGAAGAGTGAGAAATAGAGTTCTCTGAAAGCATTCAGTCTACTGTCTGTCTAAAGCATTCAGTAAAGGTGACCCATCAGTGCCAACACTGGGACCAAGGCGACTGACAGAGGAAAGAGTATATTTTGGCATACAGTTACAGAAAGTTAGAGTCGGTGATGGTCAGGCAAAGGCTTGATGACACGGGCAGGAGGCTGAGCACTCACTTCTTGAGCTGCCCACACCAAGAACAAAGGAACGCCAGGCTGTACCTTAAGCAATGGTTGACGGTTGGTCTGAAATTCTGTTGTGTGACCAAAACACATATGCTGAAACCTAATCCTTGTGGGGATGATATTGCAAAGTGGGTGCTTTGAGAGATAAGTGGGTTATAAGGTGGAACCCCTGTAAACAGTATTAGTACCTTAGCAGCAGACAGAGAGAGTGAGAGCAAGCAGGCAAAGGGCAAAAGCTGCCTTTCTCCACGTCCTGTTATGTAGACTGCTGCTGTAGAATATTATTTTAAGATGTGTTCCATTTGTCAATGCTGTGGAATAATTGCTTAATGTTGCAAAGATGTGTTGCATTCCTTTATGTTGCATTTTTGTTTAACTCTGTGAAGCTCTGTTACTTTGCCTGTATAAAACACATGAGTGTTCTAATAAGGAGCTGAAAAGCCAACAGCAAGGCAGGAGAAAGGATAAGCGGGGCTGGCGGGCAGAGACTAAATAAAAGGAGAAAAAGAGAGAAGAGATCAAGGATCAAGAAAAGGAGAAGGAGAGGAGGACATCAGAGGCCAGTCACCCACCTACACAGCCAGCAATGGAGTAAGAGAGAAAGAAAAGATATATAGAAAGAGAGAAAGGTAAAGACCTAGTGGCAAAAGATAGACAGGATAATTTAAGATAAGAAAAGCTGGCTAGAAACAAGCCAAGCTAAGACCGGGAATTTATAAGAAAGAATAAGATTCCATACATGATTTATTTGGGAGCTGGGTAGTGGGCCCCAAAACAGCAAAATAACAAAGAACCAAAGAGTAAACAGCAACCAACTACAGGTTGCCACCAGAAGGGGTGGCCCAGATTAAGGGGTTCCTTCCCACCTTAAAAGATCTAATCAAGAAAATCCCTCACAAGTGTACCCAGCTGCTTGGGTTTTCTTTGATTCTAGATGTAGTCAAGTTGACAACCAAGATTAGCTATCACAAGTAGCATGGGTAAACTGGGGCAACTTGAGCAAGTTTTCCTCTGTGTCACCTCATCTGTTATTTCAAATGAAGACAAAAAAAACCCTCAATGACGTCAAAAGCAAGGCATTCTCCATGCTTTGCCTCCACACTGGAGGCTGGGATGCCACTCTAGCTCCTCACTGGAAGCAACCCTCCCTCTCGATGTTTCTGCTTCAGCCCTTCTTGCGGGACATGGATCTACTCTGGCTGTCTTTCTCTTGAAAGTAGGAATGAGAAACTATTGCAGAATGGGCCATACCAAGGCTTCTCGGGAGATATTAACATCCATGTACATGCAAGCTGGCTTTACAGTATCCAGTGGGGAAACATACAAGACCCCAAATGTTTCCTGCTATCCTGAATCCGAGTGTCTCCTTTACATCATTCGCATTGGTAACCTCCCTTTGTTTCTCTTTAGTTACACTGTCAGCTCAAAACTAAACAGGGCCCTGAACTTGTGAGGCCATCCTTGGTGGGGAGGAAATTCCACATAGATGAGAAATGTGTTCTGTTAATGTTCATGGGTTTTCATCTCACAAAAGAAGTTAAGAATTTAAGATTCTCGTGATGATTTTATGTAACTCAGGTTAAGACTCTGCGGTCTCTACTCAAGAACCCTGGGACACAAGGGACCCTGGGAAAGCTGCTATTGTACCAGTGACTGACCAGGGACAAATTTTGCATCCCCTTACAGGGCTAATAGTAGGATATTTGCAGGGAGGGGGGACAGAGGAAGGGGTTTTTGCAACACCATCTTGGCTTGAATGGCCAGAGCCTGGAGTCCCAGAGGCCTGAGATGAGGGAACAAAATGAGAATGTTGGATGGTGATCTTGGGATGATAGCAATAAAGACAGACTTGACTTGCCTCTGTCAACAGCCCCTGGCAGGCCAGTCTCATCAGGTCATGGGACAGGCTACTCCACAGTCGTCTTAGAACAATGATCCTCTCAGAATATCTTCCTCGATTCTAAAATGGAGCAGGTTGTTGAACCCTGAACAGGATCTATCTTAATGTAGACTGTTCTCATATCAGCCAAGACTCATTCCTCTCTCTAAAAGGTCAATCAAGAAGATGGAAATCTATGCTAAGGTCACCCAGTGACTTTTCCATTGCCTTCTACAGCTCCTCACCCAATCGGTTCTCTAGTGGCTCCTTTCTATTCTCAGAATTGCTCCCTACTTGAGGTGATCAAGCATAGCTAGATCACAAATGGCCAAGGATGCCAAACACATTCAAAGCACATGCCAGCCCCTCCATACCTTGCTGTGGCATGAGACTTAGGAGATGTGACCAAGCTCTGAGAAACCTTTCCTTCTCACATTCATGAGAGAAAGTGTCCAAGGTGGCAATATTAGGGCTACATCTCACTTTGGTGAAGACAACATATGTTTGTAGATGTATCCCCTCTTATTCCATGCACCGTCTGTTAGAATTCTCATCTGACCAACTGAAGAGGTGCAACAGTTAAATGAAGTACTGGACCAAGAGTCAGGATGGGTGTGGTCTTCACCTTTCTTAATCTACATCTCCTGTGTATAAAATTGGAATGGATCCTATTGGGTCTATTTCACTGGACTGCTATCAAGACCAGATCAGATGGTGGATGATTAAGTGGTTGTTAACACAGAATGTTCCTCAGAAGGAAAGAATCAGAATTCAGGAGAACATAGGTCTGGCCCAGTATACTATTAACTGATCACCAACAGGTCACTCAGATTCTTATTGTCAGGGTTTCTGTCCTGCCTGGTTCCTGCAATCGTTAAGTCCCAAAGAAATCACACAGAGGTCTACATTAGTTATAAACTCATTGGCCCATTAGCTCAGGCTTCTTATTAACTCTTATAACTTATATTAGCCCATTATTCTTGTCTATGCTAGCCACGTGGTTTGGTACCTTATTCAGGCAGTCATATCTTACTTCTTCTGTGACTGGGTCATGACTTCGGACCAAGCTTTCCTCTTCCCAGAATTCTTCTGTTCTTGTCACCCTGCTTCTACTTCCCACCTGGTTGTCCCACCTATACTTCCTGCCTGGCTACTAGCCAATCAGCATTTTATTAAAATACAGTTGACAGGGTACAAACCATTGTCCCACAGCACACTCTCTAGAGTTTGATGTTCTCCCATATAAAATGAGTCCTCTAGTATAGATCACACACATAACTTGTAATTGTGAGCAGATATAAAAAAAGGGCATTTGGGAACTCTGACTAGCCAAGGAAATCACATTTCAGGCCTTACATGTCCACTAAAGTGTAACTAATTCACCCATATTCAATTGTTATGCTGTACCTCCACACCCCACTGATGCCTAGTGTGTGTGCCCTGAATCTGTTTTCCCCAACCTAGATCTACAGGACCATTTGCTTTCCTTCCTGAGGGTCCTTCAGTTCTGCACACTTGTTCCACAGGTCTTCCTTGCACTTCCTCAGACTCTGGTCCCTGCTGCGTGCTCTACTTTCTTGAATCTGTCTTCCTTCACTGTTCAATGGGACTTCCTGTCTTCATGTGTGTGTTGGCACCCCTTGAGGACAGATATCATTTGATTTGTCCCTGATTGTATTTTTAGCTTACAACCAGTACCTTTTACAGCATGGGCATTCCATGACAAAATAGACAAATAAATAAACATATGATTTTATGATCTACATTTAGAGATTTCCACATCAGAACCTCTACTTGTTTGTTTGTTTTTTAATCTAAATAATTTTCACTTTAAAACAACCGAAATAAAAGGTACATATTATCTACTTGTATGCATGGCACCCTTCTAACCAACAGATCTAGTTCCAGACTCCCTTGCAGCTACAGGTGGCTCTGTAACTTACTTCTTCCCAATGAGCTATAAACAGTAGCTAGTGGGTAGGGCATCCAGAAATCTATTGAGAAAAATATGAAGATTCTACCCACACACACAGTGCCTTTTACTTGAAATTAGACCTGATCTCTTAAAGTGGAGCAGCCTTCTTAAGAATATGGGGACAAGTACCGAATGTTTAAGGATGACAGTAAGACAAAACAATGTCACCTGGTGAATTATACAGAAGACTACTTTATTTCTGGACAGCGGGTTAGTGGCTATTTTTAATGGGAGAAAATAAAAGTTCCTAATTGTTTAAGCCACTAGGATGAGGTTCTATCACAGAGAGCCAAATGGAATCCTGACTCAGCAACAACCAGGAATGAACTGTGTGGCATTCATGTGACTGCACTGAGCACCTGCCATGTGTCAGATAATGATACATTTACTATATTGAAAGACAAACCTGAACACAGCTCTGCCATTGCTCTCTGGAGAACAAAGTAATAAAGGCCTTGGCAATACTTTCAGATTTTTCTTTAGTCTTTTTGTTACTTCTCCTCTTTGAGACCCCTTCAGATATCTGGCCTCCCCAACTAGTGGGTTAAACGTTATGAAATAACCAGTGGTGTAAGTCAGAAGTGCTTGCTCGCTTGCCTTGTTTAACTTAAATGGCACTCTTCACCCTTCACGCAAATCTTGGAATTTTCTCAGTGCTCTTGAATTGACCTCTGTAGTATCTGCCACCCACAACAGGACAATCTCCCCCTTAGAAAAAGAGAGCGTAGTTACTTCCTGCTCCCTAAGACTCGTTCTTCTGTCTGTTCTCTCACCTGTACAGTGTGAATGTTAAGCTACAGACCCTGTAGAGATCCCTACTTGACATCTACAGCCTACCACCTAAAACAGTGGCTTGTCACCTGAACACACCCAAGCCTTAGCTGTCCAAGAGAGACACCAGCCAGGAGCTGACCACTGCTACCACTCCTGGCCCCATGTAAGTTGTGGTGACCCAGAAGTCTACTAGAGGTTCCCTGCATGCCTCAATGCCTAACCCAGAAGCACTGGCCCCACTAAGAAGTACAACACAGGGCTGGACTGGGAGGCATATTCCTGGACCAGTCTATGCTCTGGGGCAGGCAGCTCCAGAACCTTCACACCTGCTTCCCCGTCTTTGAAAACCTGCATTGAAAGAGGGAGGATGAATGCATGAGACTATCTTACCATATCAACTAGGAAGCATCAGACAAGTACTCATGGGGTCTTATCATATCAACTAGGAAGCATCAGACAAGTAGCATGGGGTTTCTGCTCTTGGCAGCATGCAAATACAAGTTTGTGTGTGTGTGTGTGAGATGGTGGAGAATTGTCTGTATTCTGTCAATCATGTTTTAAATAAACACTGATTGGCCAGGCAGGTAGTATAGGTGGGAAAACCAGACAGGAAGTAGAGGTGATGCAATGAGAACAGGAGAACTCTGGGTAGGAGGAAGTTGATTCCTCCCTTCCTGTGCAGACCGCCGAGGAAGCAGGATGTGATCTGCCCACTGGAGACGGTGCTGGGCCACATGGCTGGCATGGATCAGAATGATGGGTTAATATAAGCTACAGGAACAAGTGGGTAGCCTGACCTAATGGGCCAATCAGCAAATATTGAATATCTCTAGAGACACAGATTTTCTTTGGGGCTTGCTGGCTGCGGAGTACCAGGCGGGACAGAAATCCCAACAAGCAGGCAGGCCCCGATCATGTTAGAGAGGACGAATGCATGAGACTATCTTACCATATCAACTAGGAAGCATCAGACAAGTACACATGGGGTTTCTGCTCTTGGCAGCATGCAAATACAAATTTGTGTGTGTGTGATGGCGGCATCAAATTGATTCATATTTTTGTGCCTGATTATTATAGTTTTTCAGTAATAATCCAAAAGGCTATTGGGAGGCAAAATGAGCTGAAGAACATGGAAGAAAAGCTCCAAGCTCCCAAAGACACACAGTACTACTTAAATGCCAGTGGTGCCCATTTAGAGAGGGAGTCTATACAAAGACCAAACTATCTCTCAGCATCTCACTCGCATCCTCAGAAACAGCTGCTCCCTCCCCAGACTGTCAACCACCCTTCTGGGATTAATCCATCCTCTCAGGCAAGGGTGGTCAGGCCAACGGTGCCCCACCCCCTGCCATGGGGGCCATCTTGAAGCCAAGTTTCTCTGGGTGAACTCCAGGGTGGAGTGCATTGAGGGGGTTAATTACACCAGCCCCGATGCTACCTCCAACTCAGCACAATGACAATTTGGCAACTGTGTTACTGGTACAAAAACAATATGCCAAGCAGCTGGTGGCAGAGAAGTCTGATTTATTAACAGAAATCCTGGGATGGCAGCCAATGTGCCCCTCTTTCCAGAGGCGCAGCAGGACCCAGCAGTCAACTGATGCATACCCTCCATCAGGGCCCAGCTCCCATGCAGACAACTGAAATGCCACAATTAGAACTCCATGGCCTTATTCTTTGTGTGGTTAAGTTGTGTCTGGAAGACATGCAGATTTATCTCCTACTGGAAAGATAGCAGGTTAATACTGGGCAAGGACAAATTGTATTTACCTAGGTGGGGATCTTCCTGTACTCAGCAGGCTGAGGCAGGTGTGGGGATGGAACCCAGCACCAGGATGTTTGGGTGGCATTTCAAAGCCTTGGGATGAGGAGTACACAAAGTAACTTGAAAGGAATGAGAGCTGGGATCCTGAGAACTGAGGGCGGTGGTGTGCTAACACACAAAAGCACTAGTATTGTGATTTTAGCCATGCTACTGTCCTTGTCACTTCTTCCACATATTTGCTGCCATCTCTCGTGTACCAGCTAGCCAAAACCCCGGGACCTCCCATAGCTAACTGTCCTCTCACGTACCGTCTTAGGTGATGCAGCATCTCTGTGAGAGAGCCTAATGCTCACAATCCATAGGCTAGAGAAGTTTACAGAATTAAATGGATTGCTAGTAGAGAGGTTAATTGAAAATCTGTCCCTCACCTCTTATTACCCAGGGCTGTCTTCCTGGAGAGAGGAATTAAAGAGAGTTAATCTGGGTCCAAAAGTCCCCCACGAACAGCTCACCCTCAGTGGATCTCAGTGTTCATCTCATAGAGGTGGAGAGGTAGCGCCTACTCTTCCTGTCAGTGGTGAAGTCTAGATGGAAAGATGCAGGATGGATGATGGCTTCCTCAATCTGGCCTCTCATCTACTGGTTGGACTCTTATGTTCAGTGTGTAAGAAGGAATCGTATTGTTATTGTGTACTCTGGAGATAGGGAATGAAGCGATGCCACCCTGGTGGGCAGAATAAACACCTTTGAACTGAGCTTCAAGTGTAGGTGATGAAACTTCAGAGTAACCTGAGTCTCTGTAAACCTTGAGGGGGGGGAAAGGACTATGCTTGCCTCTGAGATCATCATTAATGTCTAAAGCATATAGTCTTCAGCAGTAGTGTGCCCATGAGTGACAGCTGTACCACCCACTGTGAGTTTCCACGAGGAACCTATGTTCACCCTCAGCCCCTACCACAGACATGTGAATTGAACTGAGTCACGCCATGTCATTCCCAGGTGTCTGTTTTGTTTATACAAGACAACACCTGCCCAACTCACTCATGAGTTATTAAGGTGTTAAATCTGTTCAAGTATTTAAATCCACCGTGACATAGGAATTATACAGTCAGTCTTCGTCTCTGGCTTGTGACACAGATTTCCAAAACTCATGCAATTTTCTAAGTGGTTGGGGTGATAGAAACATTAAACAGAGCCCTTTTTGTTCTACTGATGTGGCTTTTGGCAGGCTACCAAAAAACCTCAGAACAGAGGCTGGTCTCTACACA
>LOEQ01001931.1:114728-125740 GCA_001685075.1 Bramus lutescens
GAGAGAGAGAGAGAGAGAGAGAGAGAGAGAGGAGAGAGAAGAGAGAGAAAGGAGAGAGAGGAGAGAAAGGAGAGAGAGAGGAGAGAGAGAAGAGAGAGAAAGGAGAGAGAACAGAGAGAAAGGAGAGAGAGAGAGAAAGGAGAGAGAGGGGGAGAAGGAAAAGGAGGGGGGATTCATGGACAGCTACGGAGGTCTCTCAAGAATACAAAGCTGTATGACCTTGACCAAGTTGACTTACCTCTGGGTCTTCCTCACTGGGAAAACCCAATCTGCAGTTGTAACTAGAGAAGCATCGTGAGGGCCAGTGAGGTGGCCCAGTCGGGGTGCTTGTGCCAAGCCTGACCACCTCAGTTCTGTCTCAGGAACCCACAGGGTCCAAGGTCCTCTGACTGCCACGTGACATGTCTGTGTCCTCCACATAAATACAAAGAGTGTCTTAAATAAATAAAAGAAAATAAAGAAATAAAAATAAATGTAAAAGGAGTTTTTTAAAGAGAATTGTTTTTTTTTAAACCAGGTATGGTGGGGTTAGAGAGATGAGTTCTTTCTTGCCGAAGACCAGATCCCAGCACCCCCATGACAGCTCACAGCCATCTGGAAATCCAGTTCCAGGGGACCAGATGTCTTCCGGCCTTTGCAGGCACCAAGTATTCATGTGGTACAAACACATACAAGCAGAAAAAAAACACTATACATACACATAAAATTAAATGTCTGTCAAGACATACATGGATCTACACAGGAAGGAGAAAAAGACAAGATCTCCTGAGTAAATTGGGAGCATGAGGTCACAGGAGAAGATAGAAGGGGCAGAGGAGGAAGAAGGGGAGTGGAGAAAAATGTATAGCTCAATAAAAACAAAAAAAGTCTTAGGGTTTCTAAAGCTGTGAAGAGACACCATGACCATGGCAATTCTTATAAGAAAAACATTTAAGTAGGATGACTGCCTTACCATTCAGAGATTCAGTCCATTATCATCATGGTGGGGAGCATGGCGGCACGCAGGCAGATGTGGTGCTGGAGAAGTAACTGAGAGTCCTACATCTTGCAGGCAACAGGAAGTTGACTGAGACCCTGGACCGTATCCTGAGCGTAGGAAACCTTAAAGCCCGCCTCCACAGTGACACACTTCCTCTTGCAAGGTCATACCCACTCCACCAAAGCCACACCTCCTAAAAGTGCCACTCTATGAGATTATGGGGGCCAATGGCAAACTGAGACTTACTGGTTGGTGCTGGAGTGACACACAGAGAGGGCAAAGGTCTTCATGCTACAGTTAAGAAGTAGACGTTTAGGGAACTGAGTGAGCTGGGCAGAGCACACGGCCACCCAGAGGCTGAACCAGATGCTAAACCCCAGCATAGCATCTCGCCCAAAGCCTGTGATGCCGCCATTTGCATTATCTTGTCTTCTGAAAGGAGGTAGTCTAATGCTTCATTTAAGATGGTGCATTTCCAGCAAGCTATCAGACACAGCAGCTAAGGTTCATGGTGGCAATAATCCCCCACATTGGCCCTTGGTGAAGGGAGAGTGCTAGGTAGGCAGATATAAACACAGCTTTATTACACCACAGCACAAGACGAGAGAGCTAATGGTGCCGGGAGAACATCCATCCCCACATTTCCTTACTTTTGCGCGTCTTAATTTGCAACTTAATGTGGCATTATCATAATTTTTTGCATTATGTAATGATTAAAGAGAGGCATATCATATTTATTGATTTATTTGATTTATTTAAAATGTAACCACTGCCCCAGGGCAGGTGCATGTATGAAATACAAATGCAACAGTTAAATTGAATCCAGCAAATAAATTCCCTATTAAGAAAAGACATTTTAGAATTGTCGATATGATGATGAGAAATGCATTCCTGGCAACATCTGGAGAGAAAGGATCTTAAGAGGTCATCTAGTCCAACCCTCTGCCTCAGGCTCCTAATCTCCCAGGACTGAGAACCAACTGGTTTCTCTAACAATTCTGGAAAGAACCCCTTCTTATCCCATTCTCTCACCTGCCGCCAACCCTGAGACCACCATCCCTGGCCTGTGTCTATGAAGCCCCTTTTTCCTCAGAATTCCTGCTCCCAGTAGCACTCTACCTTAGTGTATAATCATCACGTTCTTAAAGTCTGTTGCTCAGTTCATCTCAGGTTACCCTTCCTCATGCCTTGCATCCTAAAAGGCTCGTATGAGAGCATCGGCTTCTCACTATGCAGTTTCTGTTTTCCAGGGAGAAGGCAGAAAATGCATACTCTGCTTCTCCTTTGGTGATTCATGGCAGCTGCCTGCGCTCGATTCCTTGAGCAATCTTCTTCCATTTCTGAATCTCACTTCAGTCTATCTACACAAAAGCATCTGTGCTGTGACTGTTTCCCTCGCTATGACTGTTTCCCTCACTGTGACCTTGTCCCCATCGCTGTGACCTTGTCCCCAGAATTCAGCAAAATGCACAACTTAGTATATCCGCCATGGTATGGAAGGGGAGAGAGGGCAGCAGGGAAGGAAAAAGAGAAGGAAGAATGGAGGAAGGAAAGGTGAGAAGGAGGATAAGGGAGGGAGAAAGAGGGAAGGAGAGCAGGGAGTAGGGAAGACGGGAGACAGGGAGAACCAAATTCTTCAATCATGTCCTCCCACTCCTTCTCAAGAAAAATCCCAATTGGCTTTTCTCTCCTGCTGAGCATAAGAGGTTGATGTGCTCCTTGTCATGGCTAGTAGTTATTGCTTTTTCTCAAAGTTCCTTCGGTCTGCTAGGAAATGTCTTGTTCTCCAGGGCACGGTCTAGCCAGAGGCAGCATAGGTGCAGCCTTTAGGGATAGATCCTTCCTTCTGCTAGGATACCAGGACTGGGAGAGCATTTGATGAGCTGGGGTCTGTAATGGTCAGCTGCATATCTCTGTCCACTGGCTTTCCCAGGGATATCTGGCCTTGGCCTTGCGGGCTTAGAAAGGTCCCTTTCCTTGAGTTGGGGTAGGAATTATCTCAGGAAAGGCTGAGGGTAGAGTTTGGTGAGGAGAGAACCTTCTAGGTGAAGAAGTCATAGGCAAAGAGAACACTGCTGCTAAGTGAAAGGATTTAAGAAGTTATGGGTGGGGAGGACTTGCTGGCTGGCTAGGAAAGTGAGACTGAGGCCCCAGGCCAAAACCTCCAAGAAGAAAGTCAACAAAAAGAAATAGAAAGTATTACAATTAAGCTTTGAAAAGAATAACACCCAAAGAGGACAATTGCACAAGAAAAGCAGCTAAAATTAAAAAGATTCAGGAGTGGACAGGTTTTTCAGTTCATCGCAAACTCAGTATGAATTAATAAAGCAATATAATTGTCCCCCAAAAGCTAATTAAAATCTTTATGTGGTATTAATACAAAGTTAACTTCTGTATTGAAAAAGGTGAAACTCCCAGTGTGTGGTCTGTGCATTGGAGAGGCCGTTTCCATGCTTCTGCTCTCTTCTTCTGGCCTTGCTGGTTTAGAAGACACACTGCATTCAGCATACATTTGGAGAGATGAAGAAGACACGGGGGGCTTCCTTCCCTAAGCAATACTGGGATTAGAAATTCCTGGGGTTCCTAAAGGAATTTCAATATTCTTTGATTGAGGTGATTCTTTTGGCTCCCACTGGCCTCATGGCTCCTCTCTGGCTTCCGGGGACCTCACTGAGGTAGATTGCAGGTGGTATGTGTGGGGGTCAGAGCAGAGTGGGTTCGAAGCCTTGCTGGGGCCACACGTCCTCTTCTGCAACAGCAGTCCTCTGCTGGAGGAGGCCTTTGCTGCTGCTGCTGCTGATGCTGCTGCTGCGTGGCCCCTCCCATCCTCTGAACATGGCTCTGAAAGCTGCGTGATCAGTGCTCCTGGCCTTGGACTTCCCCCCAACTTTCTGGCTTTATTACCTGGAAATACCTGGTGCAAGAAGGAGCTTGAGTTCCATGTCACTGCAGTGCCAGGCTCTTCTTCCACTGTGAGTGTTTAGTGGAGCGATCAGGAAACCCAGGGACAGAAGTAGGGCACAGCCTCCCCAGCCAGACTCACACAAAAAGAACTTTTGCTCTGTAGTTCTGGAGAAATCTGAGCATTCTGACCTCAAGGACAGTTACCTTATCCTAGGATATATACATATATACATATATATGTATATATATGTGTGTGTATATATATAGATATATAAAACAAGACAGCCTTTCTCTCTCTGATCATTCAGTAATTCGGTAGGCATGTCTTCAACACCCTGTATCTACTTCTCCCTTTGCCTGGAGTATAAAAGAGAATAAAACACAACCCCTACACATACCTAGAAATGCTATAAAGTTATTTTATTGATTTGAAAACCCAACAAAGCTGACAAACACACATCCTGTGACCCAGGCAAAGGCCAGGAAGAAAGCATACATGTGTTGACTAAAAGGCATGGACTAAAATATGCTATAGGAACACAGAGACTGTGCAAATGCCCATGAGCCTCAGAGTGGGTAAGTAAATACATGTGGTGCATTCCCACAGTGGACTGTCACACAGAAGAGAGGCCCGGTGGCCCTTACGACTCACAGCCCGTAGAAATGCACTTAACAAAATCCTGAGCAAGAAATGCCACACACAGCAAAGTGCAAGTTGCGTGATTCTACTGACACACAGCACAAAAGCGGAGAATCCATCTGGGTTTGGGATGTAGACTGCAGACTCCTTCGGGGTCTTCAAGGCTGCAAGGGGACATGCTGGGGGCACCTTGTGCCAGTGATGTTCTGCTTCCTGTCACATGGTGTGCCCAGTTAATGACCATGCAACTTCATTCTTCAGACTTGAATATCTTTCTTTGTGCCTGTTCAAAGTCAGTCCAAAGTGTAAAACACAGCAAGCCCGGCCCTAGTAACACAGGCTGTCGAGGTTAGTCTCAGCGTTAAAAGACGTCCTCTTGATCAGCCTGAGCAGCTGTGACCAAATGCTTCCCACGGTGTGGCTTAAACATCAGACACTATTTTCTCACAGAATGGGAAGCTCAAAGTACAAATGCATACCCGTGGAGGTTCTGGAGAGGCCTTGTAGCTCATGTGTCTTTATGTTTATGCTAGAGCTGTCTGACTTCCTCTTGTTAGAATATTAGCATTCCTATTGGGCTTAAACTCCAACCTCGGGGCCTCATTTAATCTTTGATCACCTTCTAAAATGCCTGACTTTCTGCAGTGCCCATGATGGAGCCATTCCAGCATCCCCCTCAGAAACCATCTCTGAGGATGCTCAAGTTCTTTC
Source organism: Bramus lutescens (assembly GCA_001685075.1). Classification (NCBI taxonomy): domain Eukaryota; kingdom Metazoa; phylum Chordata; class Mammalia; order Rodentia; family Cricetidae; genus Bramus; species Bramus lutescens. The sequence goes on from LOEQ01001931.1 coordinate 119,963, forward strand.
TATGAGATGATATAGTGTGTGCATAGAAACTGTGCTCACTGCCCTATGTGCTCTAACATATCTCTAGAATGCTGATAATGTCTAAGACACCGCAAATGCTACATGAATGGTTGCTATACTGTACTGTCTAGATAATGATGACCCCAAAGAAGTCTGAAGCTGAGCATATTGCCACATGCTTTACATACCCCAGTGCTCTGGAAACAGGCAGGAGGTTCACTGGGAGTTCAAGGCATGCCTGCCCTCCTTAGTGAGTTCCAGCCAGCCAGGGCTATGTGGCAACACCTCTCCTCTGAACTCATTGCTGGCCTCTGTAAAGGCCAGTTCAGCTCTCAGACTGGGCATCTTGATTCATCTTTAGTCACAGTCCTTCAGCCAGCTTGCTCATCTCATCTTTACTGATCTCAGTTGTGTCTCTGGCTTCCAGGGGTTGTCGTCAAGACCCTAAGGGCCAGACTTGAGCTTCCATTGGCTCCTGATATGTACACCTGTGGTCAGCCTCGCTGGGGTGAACCCCAAAGGAGACCCATTTCTAGCTCTGTCAGACTAAAATCCATATCCCGAACCTGACCCTCCATGTTCTGCAGGAGTTGGCCCCATTCTGTCTCCAGTGTCGTTCTCTGCCACAAGCCCCTCATATGTGTGCCACTGACTCATGGGTTCTTTAATCCGGGGCCTGGTTTTCTGCTATTTCCAATTCCTGAATGTGCTAACCTTCGATGTTTGGCTTCTTGTCTTTCTGACTCACTTAAGGGTCACCTTGTTGGAAGATCCCTGCCTGTGTAAACTCACCAGAATAATGTCTGTCCTTGCCTGTTTTGTGGTCCTTGCACTTCCTCTGTCTGAAATGATTTTGCTCATTTGTCTGTTCTTTTCTTTTCCTCTCCCTGTCCCTCTGAACATGAGTTCTGGGGACACAGACCGACTCTGGCCCACGCAACACTCTATTCCAAGTATCAGGAAAAGGACTGACAGGCAGATGGAGCTGGGTGACTGCTGAAGAATGGGTGGAAAAGGCAGAGACAGCATCACCGAAAACCCACCTTTTTCACGTCACCATGCTCCCCAGACCAGTGTACCCTTGAACATGCTTGGCGGGCACACAGCCTGTGAAATGCCAGGGGCCAGACACTGCCAGCCTGACTGGGGGAATCCACCATGGGGTGGGCACAGCCTCTTAAAAAAGGAGCAAAGACACTGAGCAGGCCCAACATAACAAGGAGAGTCATGCTGCTGTCTTTGTGGTTCCAGGGGATCACCGGAAGTTTCATAGACTTCCCAAGTAGGACGTTGTACCTTATCCCTCTTGCCCCCAGAAAACCTTCTTCCTGAGCCATTTCCACTCCCAAAGCATGGAAATGGCATCAAGGCCCAAGCCCTAGAACTTGACAAAGTCACCTTGGGTTAAAGAGGGTTCTTGCAGATGTGACTAAAATATCTTCAGATGAAGAAAGAGACCTTGGGTGCTGGGTGCAACCTATGTGTCCTATACAGAAGGCCTCGGGTCTGTGTCACATCCAGAAGATGGAAAGCCCGAAGACATATGAAATCAGGGACAGAAACTGGGATGGTGTGGCCATGACCTAGGAAAACAAGTGAGAAGTAAAGGATGGTTTCTTTCCTCCATGATCAGCCCTGCGAACCCAATGACTTCAGCCCAAGGGCATTGATTGCAGACTTCCGCTCCCAGAATTGTGAGAAATAAACTCTTGGTTTTGTTTTGTTTTGTTTTTTAAAGCCACCAACACAGCAGTGACTTGTTTCAGCTATTCAGGTCTGTCAGTGTGGTCTCAAATCCCCCAGGACCCTTCTGCCACCACTAGTGAAAGAAGCAATGGCCGTGTACTAGTGCCCAAGTGGGACTAAAAAATGTTTGTCACTGTTTAGCTGTGTACATGTTTCATGTTAACTTTGTTATCTTTGTGGGGAAGAGTACATGTGAGTATACGTGTGTCCGTGTGTGTCTTTCTTGGGAGTGGGGAGGCCAGTAGTCAAGATTGATGGCTTCTGTCTCTCTCCACCTTATAGGCTCTCATTGGACCTAGAGCCCACCAACTGGCCAGGTTGTGTGGCCAGCAGGACCCATGGATCTGCCTGTCTGGCTCTCACTGCTAGAATTACAGGCACACGCCACTGCATGAGGGTTTTCTTGTGTTGTTTCATTAACATGGGTGCTGAAGAGATGAACCCAAGATCCTCAAGTTTGTTTGGCAAGAACTTTACCAACTGAAGCATCCATCCACTTCCCTAAAATTGACTTTTAATGCTCTCTAGGTGATTCTAATGAGTTAGGAAGCACTAATTTGGGGTAAACACATGAGTAGCAGGGAGGGAGGTGGTTCATAACATGGGCTTCCCTTGCCGTATAGTCAGGACCCCATGATAAAACTCATGCTAACCCATGAAGGTTTCCAAAGGCCTGCATACTTCTGGGTAGCACATCTGAGATCTCTCACATAAGGAAGTACCTGTAAGCCTCGCCCTGAGCTGGTCAGGACCAGGATGGGAGAAGCCCTGGGAGGACTCAGGATGATCCGAGTGGTTTGGGTATTTTTGTGGACAACCCTTCTGCCAAGCGGCTTGAACATTCACCTCATCCTGGAAGCATACAAAACATGTCATCAGGTTCCTCTTTCTGCCTCTGTCTTGGTTATGTCTCTTCTCCTGCCCACCCCAGCTGCCGTCTCAGCCTATCTCCATTCCTTCCCCAAGCTACAAAGGGATGCCCAGTCACTGAGCTGGTCAGCTGGGATTCGGGCTGAGAGAATTACCCATAGAAAGAGAAGAGCCAGAATGAAGCCCTGAGGGCTCAATCTTCCCTTTCTATAGCAAAAGCAGATGGGGGAAGGGCTGCTTCATGAAAACCAGATTAGCTGGGCCCTGGACCAGTGAGGGAGGGGGAGAGGGGTGAGGAAGGGTGGGGAGGCATAAGCAAGCTAAAGGAGAGGCACAAAGTACTTTACTAGCTCTGCCTCCAAAGGCTTGTACACAGGAAAGCAGATCCCCTCCAAACTCATGTTTACTCGCCCTGCCCGAGTGCACCCCATAGACAGAAGAACACACTCACACTGGGACACTCCCAAACACACAAGCACACACAAAAGCACACAGCCTTGAGCCGGTGGGCTGTGAAGGTTCCTCTTAACTGTTGGCTTGGTTGAATGAAGAGGTACACATTAGAAAAGGCCGTTCAAAAAAGGCATATGTCTAGAAGTGTCTGCCTGAGTGTTTCCAGAGACTACGGCAATAATTGGGAAGACCTGCCCAGGAGGAGGCACTGGGGAACCCAATGGAATAAAGGAGAAAAACAGGGAGAGCGGCTAGCCCATGTGTTTGGCTTCTCCTTGCTTGCGGGCTGCTATCGTGCAAGCTGCCGGACTCCACCCCACTCTCCCCACAATACTGGTCCTCTCTGGTCCCCTTACCTGCTTGGTTTTTCTTTACATGACTGTTGCCATCTAGCGCACGTGTGTGTGTGTGTGTGTGTGTGTGTGTGTGTCAGAGAGAGAGCTGGTTTATTATGTGCTTTCCACCTTCAACCAGTGTGTGACTCCCATGAGAACAGACACTTTTGTCTGTATTATTCATTGTATTTCCATGATTCTATAATAGGGCTGGCACATGAAGATACTCCAAAAACACTTGCTGAACCTTGGTTTGATCCCAGTGAAGAAAGAAGTGTGACAAGAGTCTCTCTAGGCACTCACCAGAGCTTGTGCCAGCTCCATCCAGCTGTGAGCCAGTCTGAGGACAATTATGCTGCTCAAAGCCCTGCCCAGGCAACCTGAGCAAGGGCTGGGACAGAGGAGTCAGGACAGAAGAGAGCAGAATCACCATCCCAGGCTTATCATGCCCAGGGTCACACACTGCCACGATTCCCAGAACACTCTAGGTGGGAGAAGGAGCAGGGCAAGATAAACAGCTCAGGGAAACACCCCACCAGAGCAAGCAGAGGAGGGTCTCAAGATGGCTTTTTGAGGACAAAGGAACCTGATACATCTGCAGTCACACCATACAAGTCACATGCTTGTCAGTTTGCAGGGATAGAGTCATGGTATACCAAGCCTGGCTTCCACCAACAGAGTTAATGGTGGCACTGTTCAAAACTCTACAGACTTTTGCCCTTTGCTTTTTGTCTGCATAGCTGTTATGTGTTTACTTTGCAATAGTCTTGTACAAGAAGCAGAAAAGGAGATGTATTTTGCTGTGTCCATGTATGTGCATTTTTATGCATGCGTGCGTGTGTGTGTGTGTGTGTGTGTGTGTGTGTTACAGACAAGGGTCACTATGGTTTGAGCCTGAAATGTCTCTCCACAGGCTTATATTTTGAATGTTCGTTCCCAAGCTTTGGAATCCCCAGATGAGGCCCAGCTGGTGGGAATAAGATACTATACAGGACTGTGATGGCAGCTTAGGCCCTGGAACAGCTTCTGCCTACTTCCTGGTACTCTGATGTGACAAACTTCCACCACGAACTCTGGTCACGTGAACTGAGCTGCCCGGCCATGACTTTCCTTCTATGATGGATGGGAAGTCTCCCAAACATGAGTCTAAATAAACCTTGTCCTGCACCCGACCTGCATCATAGGCCACATCAGATTCCCACATCTGCTCTGAGTTAACCACACTTCAAGCGTACACCTGCAAAGGCCAGCCTGATGGACACTCCCTCTGCATCTGGAATGTGTGATAGATTCTGAGCCTCCTATACTGCTCACTGAAGACAGAAAGCATCAGATGAGGTGGTGTGACAGTTCTCTGCTCAAACAGCCGGCAAAAGGCATTATCACGGATTTAAAAAGGAGGTAAAGGTGACATCCTTGGAACTCCTGGGGAAATGTTTGCAATGTGGACTGTAAGCCCCATAAGGAAGGGCTCCCGTGAACAAAAGGAGATGATTTTAAAAATGAGAAACTCTCAGGGGTGGCAGGGGAAGTGTGGACAAAGAAATGGACCACACAGACCCCTACTCAAGGACTTATGTTGTGGCTACCAGAAACACAGAAGTCATCATTCATGAGTAGATCGCATCAGGACAGCCTCAGCTGCAGAAAGCCACCAGGTCCTCCAGGGGCTGCCATTCATGAAGGTAAAGACCAGGCAGTCAGTGCTGGGCATTTCCAATCTACTATTTCAGCCACAACGATCCCTATGGGCTCAGCCAAGTTGTGGTAATCATCACCAACTGACTGATATAGGATTCCCCTCTGTTATGCTATGAATATGTTTTATTGCTATTGGTTAATAAAGAAACTGCTTTGGCCTATGGCAGGGCAGATTACAGCCAGACTGGAAGAAATATGGAGAAGGTGGAGTCAAAGAGATGCCATGTAGCTGCTGAAGGAAACAGACGCCAGAAACCTTACCTGTAGGCCACAGCCTCGTAGAGATACATAGATTAGTAGAAATGGGTTAATTTAAGATGTAAGAGTTAGTTAATAAGAAGCCTGCGCTAATAGGCCAAACGGTGTTACAATTAATACAACTTCTGTGTAATTATTCAGGTCTGGGCAGTTGGGAAATCAAAGTGTAGTCTATGTTTACAATGGACTCTGCTACTACAGGGTTTCTTCTAACAAAATTCACCAAGACTATCAGGTAGAATGTCACAGAGACGGAGTGGTGTGGCTGGGACACCATAATGGCCATGATCTGCCGAGTTCTCCTTCCTCTCTGACCAACCTCACAGGTGCCTGTGATCTTGGCTCTCTGGTGTTTTCCTCTTCTCCCTCCTGCTTCCTCCCTCTCGGTGGGGTCCTTTGTTTTTTAAGTCTCCCC
>LOEQ01001931.1:135697-152914 GCA_001685075.1 Bramus lutescens
ACCTCTGGAAGATCAGCCAGTGCTCTTAACCTCTGAGCCATCTCTCCAGCCCCAAACTTTCTTTACTTCTATCCAGGAGCCAGCATCTCCCTGTCTCTGATCCCAGCCCCAGATATTCATGAATCTGTCACAGTATTTAGAACAATGTTCAGTTACTGAACTTACTGTATTCCCCACGTTTATGTGAATGGAATCTCTAAAGTTCTGGCTGAGTCGCGTTCATATTTACGGCTTTACCACCTAGCCCCGTGTCAAGCACACAGTAAGTGCCTCCCAGATTAAGATTTACCCAGGCTCACATAGCTGGTAAGGTGGGATGGATCCTGGATTTAGTCTTGTTCATTAGCTCTAAGTATTCTGCTTCTTTATACAGAGTGGGAGGTCTTTGCTCACACACACACACACACACACACACACACAAAGCCTTACAGTCCAACTGAAGAAGCAATGGGGCAACAAAAAGAGGAAAGAATGAAAGAAAGCAGTAAAGTGTCTGTCCAAGGCACAGCAGGGCGTCAGAATAGATAGGCTTAATCCAACTGAGGACTAGTGATAAAATAGGAAACTTGATTTCACACTATACACAGAAATAATTTCAGATAGATCTTAAAATTAATATTAAACCTAAAAAAATAAAATAGCCCTGAGAAAGCATGTAAGAATGTCTTTATAATTTGTGATCAGGTGGCATCTGCTTACACAGGGCACAAAAAGCAATAATTATTAAAAAAAAAATACTTGACAAGTCAAACCTTATTAAAGCCAGAAATTGAAAAAAATGAACAAACAAAAAACTAGATGTTTCAACACAGAAACAGTTAGAGAAAATGTGGTATATTTATACAATGGAGTATTACTCAGCTGTTAAAAAAATGATATCATGAAATTTGTAAGCAGATGGATGGACCTAGAAAAAAATCATCCTGAGCTGAGCAGTGGTGATGCATGCCTTTACTCCCAGCACTCAGAAGGCAGGAGCAGGAGGATCTCTGTGAGTTCGAGGTCAGTCTGATCTACAAGAGCTAAGTTCCAGGACAGGTTCCAAAGCTACAGAGAAACTCTCTCTTGAAATACCAAAAAGGAAAAAAGAAAACCATCTTGAGTGAGGTAACCCATACCCGGAAAGATAAATACAGCATGTACTCACTTATAAGAGGATATTAGCTGATAAGTAAATGATAACCAAGCTACAATCCATAGACCTAGAGAGATTAGGTAAAGAGGAAAGGTCTAGGGGAGTCACATAGATCTCCCTAGAAGGGAGAAATAGATTTTATAAGTGGACTGGGGGCAAGGGGGGATGGGAGTAGGGCAGGGTTGGATCCAGTTGGGGAGAGATGGGATGGAGAGAGAGGGTGCAAGCAGAGGCATCTGGAATTGGGGAACATTTGGGGGAAGGGTAGAAACCTACTGCAATGGAAACTTCCTAGGATGTGTGAAGGTGACGCTAATGAGGACTCCAGGTAATGGGGCATATGGAGTCTCAACTGGCCTTCTCTAGTCACTAGGTATGGCTTCCAGTGGCAGGACTGGGTTGCATTCGATTAAACTGTTAACCAAGGGGGGGGCCTATAGAAATCCCCCAAACAACCCAGGCTGTTACAAAAACAAAGGGTTACTCTCCACAAGCTGACAACAGAGTCCCACTGCTGAGGACAATGCCTACACAGCTCATTGAATGCAGAGAAGTCAAGCTGGTGCCTACATGGAACCCTCATTCCTATGTTCTAGTCTCTTTAGTATAGAAAGGTACTCGGCGCACTACCAAAAAATAAACATGGCCAGGTGGTGGTAGCGCATACCTTTAATCCCAGCACTTGGGAGGCAGAGGCAGGAGGATCTCTGTAAGTTTGAGGCCAGCCTGGTCTACAAAAGCTAGTTCCAGGACAGGCTCCAAAGCTACAGAGAAACTCTGTCTTGAAAAAAAACAATAAATAAACAAACAAACGAACATGAACACCAACCCAGCCACAAAACCCTTGACCTAAAATCTGTCCTGCCTGTAAAATATGCTATGGCAATCAATGGTGGCACAAAACTTGCAAGAATAGCCAACCCGTGTCTGATTTGACTTAAGGCCCACTCCACAAGAGGGAACCCATACCTGACCCTGCTTAGATAACAAAGAACCAGAGACTAGACAGTCCAGAGACCTAGAGTAAAACCAAACACCATTCATCTAAAATATAAGTATCAATAAAATGACTCCTAATGATATTCCGCTATACTTTAGGTCAGTGACTTATCCAGTCATCATCAGAGAGGCTTCCTCCAGCAGCAGACAGGAACAGATACAGAGACCCACAGCCAGACATTATGCAGAATGTCTAAATGGAAGGTCTCCTTCAAACCCTTCCCCTCAGAGCTCAGGGATCCCATGGAAGAGCAGGCAGAAAGACTGTAAGGTCCAGGAGAATAAGGCCCTCTGAATCAGCTAAGGCAAAGCATACATGAGCTCACAGAGCCTGAAGCCGCCAGTCAGGGCCTACATGGGCCTGCACCACATCCTCTGCATATATATTATAGCTTTCACCCTAGTATGTTTATGGGACCCCTGACTGAGAACAAGCGGGTCTCTGATTCTTGTGCCTGGTCTTGGGACTCTTCCCCCTGGTGGGTCATGAAAGCCATGTCTGACTTCAATAGTTTTTGCTTTGTCTTATTATATTTTATTTTGTTATGTTTGATTGTCATCTCTTGGAAGCCTATTCTTTTCTAATGAGATACAGAAAAGGAGAAGATTGAGAGTGGAGAGGAGGTGTGGAGGAACTCAGAGGAGAGGAGGGAGAGGAAACTATAATCAGAATATATTATAGGTAAAGAATAAATTTTTAAAGATGAAACAGACCCCAGAAATTCTGCTCCTGGATAGTCTCCCAGCAGAAATGAAAACACATTCATAAAAAAGACTCATATCCATGGCAACTTTATTCATAATACACATGACGATTTCACAAATACATATGGCAGCTTTCTTCACAATACATACAAAGTTCCATGACTTCAGCATTATATTAAGAGCAAGAAAGAAACTTTCATAAAATAATGAAGTTCTACAAAAGACAAAGAATCTATGAGAGGAGAAAAAAAGTCAAATAACACTCATCCTTGGTGGGGAAGGGGACTGGGGCCGTAGGGAGGCAACGACAATCTGCTGTAAGCCCTGTGCTCGGATCACCCATCACCCGAGGACCCACCACCAGCATGGGATGTCATTTAGATGGTGATGGTGATGGCTGAGGTGAGTGGAAGACAAGAATGTCTCAGGCCGAGGGACCTCTGCCATGCAAAGGATGGACAAGAGAGACCCATTAGCGAGTTTCTTACAAAGCAAGACAGTGTTTGCGAGAAATGGAGAGAGAATGGGCCTATGTTTGTTCTATATTTTCCGAGGGAGAATAGTAAGAAATGAAGTTGAGAGGGGTAAATAGAGAGGAAGTGAATTACAGAAGGCTTTTGACACTACAGAAGGAATTTAAAATGCGTTTAGGGACAAGATCAACTGAATGGTTGTGAACAGGACAGTAACCACAGAGTTTTAAGATGGACTTTTGGCATTCTCCTTGGATATGAAGAATGAATTCAAGGAGGAGATATCGGGCAATAAGAGCTAGGAGACGAGTGGAGTGAGAGAAAGATGAGGGTTGCCTGGTAACAGGCATAGCATTTGGGACACTGATGTGTGGGAGGCAGAACGACTGACTGATTAGACAGAGGAAGAGAAAGAAATAATGTCTCCAATAAGTGAATGAGAAATTACACAACCAACAAAAATGAGGACTCTTGCAACTCAACAGCAAAAACAAAACAAAACAAAATAGATCTCATTTCAAAATGAGCAAAGGACTTGAGAAGACAGTTCTACGGAGAACACACCCGCATCACATGTAATTAGCACTGGGGAGGTGTAAGCCATATGCCTCTGCAAGGACTGAGGGAGCTGGGCACCTGTTGAACAGAGGCGGGTGCCCTCGGAGTTCAGGACACTAAGGGCTCCAGGTTGTTGGAGCTAAGCTGCTCCACTCTCGTGCAAGCTCATTCTGTGAAAGGACCGACTGGGCTTTCCCCCTTCCTAGTCTCTCTTCCTTTCTGTTTTCTTCCTAAAATCATTTATGAATTTCTAGTAAAATCTCTTCTGTTCAAATATGCCAGGTTTATTTTGCTTTAAACTGTGTAGAGAGCTGAGCTTTGTGGCTCATGCCTGTGATCCAAGCACTTGGGGGGCAGAGAGATAAGGAGTTCAAGGCCATCCTAAGATAAATGAAATCCTGTCTCAAAAGAGAGAAACGTTTTCCACACAGGCCTGACAACAACCTGTGATATGATTCCTGGACGGCGAGGAACAACACCCAAGGCTGTTCTCTAACCTCTGCACACACATGCACACACACATACACACACACACACACAATCTTACACACATATGCAAAAGTAAACAAATAATTTTAAAGGTCAAGAAAATCAAAAATATTGTATAGTCCCAAGGTGTCTAAACAGATGATTTCCACGGTGCTGCTTAAATTGAAATTCTTTGCTGACCCTGAGATTGGTCAGTCTTCAGTGATCTGAAGCCGTTCCATCTCTGCCTTGCCAGTGCTGGACTCAGTCACCCAGTCTGTCCTTAGCAGTGGATTACAGTGGGCCACAGACTTCACCAGGGACTCCAGAGGAAGTTCCCTGTCACCACAGAGTCAAACACAAACAAGAAAGCAAGACTCCTCACACGGTTTTTCACTCTCTCCAAGGAGACTCCCAAGAAATGCTGGCGTGTTCCAGACAGAGTCCATTTCTGCCTTGGAGCATATGATCATGCTTTAATACCAAACCCAGAAGAAAATGGAAGAGAACTGGAATTAAACCTGGCATTTATTTGATAGGACACACATCCCATTTAGATATCCATCCCACACACATGGTTTTCCAAGATGCCTGCTGTTTTAACTAGGATTCTTGGATGGGTTTCTGCTTAGGCCAACCCTATAGAGAATAATTACTATCCAGTGCCAGATGAGTGTTAGGAAATTATCATTTTCCTCATTAGACTCATAGTCTAACACTGGAAGGCATGTGTTGGCCGTGACCTCACCCTTTATATGAGCCAGTAGCTCCTAGGCAAGATGAGCTGGTAAATAAATGTTATAGGTGTGATTTGAATAGACGTACACCTCCAACACTCAGAGCTAAGAACTTCACTCCCAGGATGGGGGATTAAGAGATAGGGCCTTTGGGGAAGTAATTATGTCATGAAGGCTCCTACCTCATGAGTGAATTAGCACGCTTATAAAAGGCATTGAAGGGAACACCTTAAGGCCGTTCGTCCTTCTACCTTCCACCTTCTGAGGACACAGCATTTGCCATTCTGCCCCATGAAAGGGTAGCGATGGGAGTCATCTTTTTTTAAGGTGTATTGGTATTTTCCCTGCATGTATGTCCCTGTACCATATGCATGCCTGGTGTTCAGGAGACCAGACCTAGAATGTCCTGGAACCAGTTCCAGACCCGTGTGAGCCACCTAGTATAGGTGCTAGGAACCAAACCCAGGTGTTCTAGAAGAGTAGCCGGTATTCTTAAGCACTGAGCCACCTCTCCAGCCTCTTCAGAGAGCCTTCCTAGAAGCAGAGAGCAGCATTTGTGCTGAGAAAGTTGGTGGAAATCTGGATGCCAAAGGCCGTTTCTGATGAGGTTTTACCCAGAAACTTGGAATAATATTGGAAAATGGAGAATTATCCATTAGTGTGTACCAAAGTGGCAAAGAACTTGGCACTTGTATGCCTCTTGCAGAGCATGGAAATTGGTGTAGCCAGTTGAAAAGATTCTATTAAAAACATAGGATGGAGCTGAAGATGTAGTTTAGTGGTGGAGTGCCCAAAATTCAAGTCAGAAGTTGGGGCTGGAGAGATGGTGCCTCGGTGGTTAAGAGCATATACCGTTTTCGCAGAGGACCCACGTCAGGCTGTTCACAACTGCCTGTAGCTCCAGCTCTGGGGGATCTGATGAGCTCTGCAGGCACTGCACTCCCAGTACACACACATGCACACGCACACACACACACACTCACATGTGCGCACACACACACACGCACAAATAAAAAACTTAAAACCTGTCAAAAATTATAGTAAGTTTATAGTCACAGTTTCAAAGACCATGAATTCAAAGTTGCCATGTTAGTGTGTTTGGTTTCTTCTAGAAACTCTGAAACAACCATCCCATTTCCGTTTCCTGGGGAAAAGCTTCATGAGGTAACCAGCAACCATTGATGCCCCCTGGCTTTAGATGGGTCACTCCAGTGTCTCCCAGTGATGACAGTGTTCTTCCCATGTGCATCAGTGTCTGCATCCAAATGTCCCTCATCTTTTAGGGACATCAATCATCATAAAAAAGGACCCAACTTAATCCACTCTGCTGTCACCTTAACCTCACATCTACAAAGTCTTTGTTTCCAAAAGAGTTCCAATCCTCAGTTCCCAGGAATTAGGACTTGAACATTTGCTTTAGGAAGTCAATGAAGCATACCACAAAAACTGTCACTCAGGTCCCACAACTTTTTAAAGTCCGATCTTGAGAGTGCTGACCCAGCAGGGTACCTGTATTGGCAGGTTTTGCATGTCAACTTGACACAAGCTAGAATCATCAGAGAGGAAGGAGCCTCAGTTGAGAANNNCCTCAGTTGAGAAAATGCCTCCATGAGATCCAGCTGTAAGGCATTTTCTCAATTTGTGATCAATGAGGGAGGGCCCAGTTCATGGTGGGCAATGTCATCCCTGGGCTGGAGGTCCTGGGTTCTGGAAGAAAGCAGGCTGAGCAAGCCAGTAAGTAGCNAGCTCCTTCTAATGGCTTCTGCATCAGCTCCTGCATCCAGGTTCCAGTCCTGCTTGAGTTCCTGTCCTGACTTCCTCCAATGATGGACTCTGATCTGGAAGTGTGAGTCAAACAAACCCTTTCCTACCCAGCTTGCTTTTTGGCCATGAGTTTTTTGTCACAGAAATAGAAACCCTCAGACAGTTTTGTACCAGCACACTGGGGTATTGCTGTGACAGAACTGATTATGTTTTGGAGAGGGTTGTGGAAAGACTTTGGAACGTTGGGCTAGAAGAGTCATTGAGTGTTAAGAGTTCTGTGGGATGTTCTGTGGAGGTTGGAAGATAAGAACGTTGAGAGCAGTACAGAGGATAGAGGCCTGGCTTGTCAAGTTTCTGAAGGAAGTTTAAAGACTCTGTCAGGGCCATTTGCTATTTTTAATTAAGGTTCTGTGGTTCTGATTAGCTAGGGCTCAAGAATCAGCTGTGATTAACAAGATAGCAGAACCACTAAAGCAAAACCTTTACATTACTGGGACAATTGATGCTGGTCAGCTGAAGCTAAGAAGTTAGTGGTGATTAAGAAGAGAACAGCATCCCTGAAGTGAAATCTTCTTGGAAGTGTTTCCTGAGAGCACAGAGAAACTGTGTTCCAGATGTGGTCATGGTTGTACCTTGTGCTGGCAGCTGGACTTGGTAATGTGTAAGCATCACCTATGTGGTACTGGTTTTGAAGGCGTGAAGGGGTCATGGAGAGCAGCTGAGGCTTGGCACTGTGAGAGGCCAGAAGAGGTCCTTGGTGAAGGTGCAGCCTCAGTGGCAGATGAAAGCCCAGGACTGAAGGGGTCTTACAAAGAAGTTGAGGCATGACACCATGAAGAGAGCCTATAAGAAGCTATTGGTGAGAGTGCAGCCCAGTTGCAGCAAGGGACCCCAGCATGGATGCCAGTACCATGAGATGATCACCAAAAATAGTAGCATCAGTGGACTGGAGCCAGTTGGAGCCTAGAAGACAGGCTGTGTGTGCTATAGTGAGCAGAGCCAGAGAAGTGACCCAAGATGGTGAGTGAATCCCAGATAACTGGACATTGAGTTATTTATACTGTTGGAATTCAGTTTTCCTTGGTTCAGATTGTGATGGTGCCTTGGTTCTTTCCTTTCAAAGAAGGTATTTAATTTAATTTTGATTTTTAATGGAGACCACAGATGAAAGACTTGAACTTTTAAAGGAGATTGGATATTTTGAAGAGTGACTTTCTAACATGTTTGAATTTGTAAAGACTTGGTACTTTAAGATTATTTATTATTTTAACATGATATCTTGGGGATGAAAAGGAAAGAAAGGATTGTAGCTTAACAGTGATGTGCTTGTGTGTCAAGTTGACAAGGGGTCAGTTGTACTGACTGATTTTGTGTGCCAACTTGACACAAGTAAGAATCATCAGAGAGGAAGGAGCCTCAGCTGAGGAAATGCTTCCATGAGGTCCAGTTGTAAGGAATTTTCTCAATTAGTGATTAATACAGAAAGGCCTAGTCCATGCTGAGTGGTACCATCCCTGGGCTGGTGGTCCTGGGCTCTACGAAGAGCAGACTGAACAAGCCAGGGAAAGCAAGCCAGTAAGCAGCTCCCCTCCATGGTCTCTGCATCAGCACCAGTCTCCAAGTTCCGGTCCTGCTTGAATTCCAATGCTAGCTTCCTTCAATGATGGACTATGGTCTAGAAGTATAAGCCAAATAAACCCTTTTCTTCCCAACTTGCTTTTTAGTCATGATTTTTTGTTACAACCATAGAAACCCTAACTAAGACAGCACTCCATCATAATCTACCTGACTCTCATGTCTCTTTCATGGCAAAGAGATGGTCCAGGCAAGAGATCAGAAACACATAAAGCCTATGGATACCTTCCCCATATTCTTTTGATTTGTGGGACAAAAATAATTTAGGCTACTTCCAACCCACAGGGTTGCAACATGTAGCCTTCTTTTAGGCAAAATTACAAGGGTTGAGGCAGACTAAAGTCAACAGTCTGGAAGAGAGAAATAGGCAAACTGACTTCCCAGCTGTTACATTGTAGCTGCTCAACCTTTCCTTCAGTTTCACGAGTTAATGCATCTTTCTTTTCCGAAGCAGACCAATGTGGAGTTCCTGCTACAATAAAATAATCCGAAAAAAGATTAAGCAATTTTGGCTCTGAGCGACCCATGCTTGTAAGGCAAGGATTTATATAGTTAACACTAATTCCAAAACTAATCCACCCATGGATTTAATTTGCCTGGGAATTTTTTTTTAGCACACAGATTCAAAGGTGTTGGTCTCTGTGCTCCTGTCCGCAGCCCAGCCCTGACACATGAGTCACTTAACAGGTGTCACTAAGAAAGAACACCTGGAGACAACCAACCAGAAAGCAGAACATCCTGACACCCAGGACTGTTGAACACAGACCAGTGATTGCACATCAGAGCTGTTACAGCTGGCTTCCCTAAAGAAAGTGGTAGAGTAGATGAGCCTCTGGAAGAATCCCCAAGGTCCATTAGGTCCCAGAAACTCTGGAGAGCAGATATAGTACTAAGGTGGGGTTCCTGGTCAGGCATCCAGATCAGAAGCACATAAGTGGAGGTGGAGAGAACGAGGCATGCTTGACAGGAAACACAGCAGCTTTTTTGCTATTTCACAGCCAAGATGTCACAAATGGTCACAGCCCAAAGAAGCAGAGAAGCGGCAATGCCTGACTTCCTCAGTCACCCGCCTGAGAATAAGAACCGTAGGCCCTTGGGCACTAACAAGTCTTTCTTCTCTGACCCAACATGTGTGACCCTGTTAATGTGGGTTTCAACCCTGCACGGGATGACATCTGAACACTAGGCCTTAGAAGAATCTGCCAAAGCAGGGACCTGCATGCTTCAGAGACTGGCTTGCCGTCTCTCGGTCCACATCCTCACGGGAAGACAATGGGCACAGGAGGCAGGGATCTTATTGTCATTGGTCTGAATGTTAAGCCCCACAGAACTAGATTAAAACCTTGACCCTCTCGTTTCAGATGTCATCCCGTGCAGGGTTGAAACCCACATTACCAGGGTTACACATGTTGGATCAGAGAAGAAAGACTCATCAGTGCCCAAGGGCCTACGGTTCTCATTCTCAGGCGGGTGACTGAGGAAACGGTTTTATTGTAGATATGAAGGAGAATTCAGCCAGAGGCATCTGGAAAGGTCCAGACTGAACCACGCCATGAGGAAGGGGGACAAAGAGAGGAGAGAGAGAAGAGGAGAGAGGACAAGCAGATCAAGAGAGGCATGGAGGACCAAGAAAGTGCATAGCCAAAATGGCAGGNNNAGGGGAGGGGAGGGAAAAGGAAGGGAAAGGGAAGGGAGGGGAGGGTAAGCAAGACCAGATTCTGGGCTGTGGAAGTTTAAGGTAGGGGTTGGGGAGAGAAGTGCTAGGCAGAGCCTCAGGTATTAAGTGAGCTTTGTCCTGGGTTTCTTTGGGACCTTTCACTGTAGGGATGATTTAAGATTGTTAATCAACAGCCATCCTCCTTTCTCCTCCTGTGTCTAGAGGGGCAGGTTTCTCAGAGTTTTGAGGAGTTTATTTTTGCCCCTCACAGGGGTAAAAGACATTAATGGAATCATTTGAGACTTCAGGGACTGGGCCCCACCCACAGAAGCCAAGAGGAGGCAAACATGAGTGACCATTGATTAGTAAATGTCCATCTTGCAAAGGAGCAGCCTCAGGCTGGCCTGACAGGTGGGTGAGTGTGTGGGAAGTCGGGCAAGTTCTCTCCAGTATACAGGGGCACTCTGGCTCTCTTATGTGGGACAATTAATGAAATCACTCTGGGAACACATAGACCTCTTCCTCCTCCCCCGCTAGACAGCCAGCTGGCCCAGTCCTAGGACATACAGCACCACATTATTATGGCTCCAACAATTTGGGTCAGCACAGTGTTTAAACTCTTTAGTGGAACCACTAATCTCTGTTAATCTGACTGTGAAGATGAGACCTGATGCTTAATACAAAAGCGTACGAGTTGGTAATGCATGCCTCTCACAGGCTGCCTTCAGGGGCGTGCCCTCCTGTGCAAAGGGCAGGGCCTTTGGGATTGCATTTCACCATTAAAATTCTATTCGTGAACCTTCCTGGAAATCTGTCTACAAAGGAGAGCAGGGATTCAGGAGATATGGCCACCCTGGTGCACGTAAGATACACCCAAGGATTCTGGCTCTCTGGGCCTCTAGCCACTACCATCTCCTCTTTCAAAGGGAAGCTCAGCAGTGAACATGGGACAAGGGTGGGATTTGGCAGAGCTGCAACCTTATTTCTGGTTTGACTGGCCAAAGGCTGAGTAGCCCGTGGACATAGAAGATGCTTCACACCTGTGTGACTTTGCCTAAAAGGGAAAGGTAGGGAAGGTGCCTGCCTGGCTTCCCCATGAGAGAAGCATGGCCGAGGTCTCTGCTTTGTTGAGGGGGCACTTATTCAGCAAGTCATGACAAGGTACTTTGTATCAGTGACCCCAACTATAAAATGAGCACTGGTCATTACGCCTTCATCTGGGGCAATGCTTCTCAAACTATGGTCCATGGAACCCCATGAAGGAAAGGAAGACCATCGAAGATCAGCTTAAAATTTTACATTCTTATCCTCCTGAAACCCCACTGTTTGTGTGTGTGTGTGTGATGTGTATAGTGTTTGCATGTGGCATGTCTACCAACATGTTTCTGCATTTGAAGGTGCACACTATGTCGCCTATAAGGCGACAGGTTGGCACCATGTGTCACCCTCTATCACTGCCCATCTCACTCTTTGAGTCAGGACCTCTCACTGAACCTGGGTCTCCCCAGCCAAGCAAAGCTGGTTGGCCCACGAGTCCCCAGGCTCCAGTGCTGGAACAGGACAAGCTTCCATGTGGGCTAATGACGTAGCTACAGAATCTGACCTCGGGTCTTCACGTATGCATAGCAAGCACTTTGCCTCCTGCACCAGCTCCGCAGCCGTGGAAACCCCACCTCAATAGGCTCTGCGGGTGGGCTCCACACGCAAAGTTCTAAAGTCACAATCTAAGTTTCGCAAAGCCTTTGTAGCCACCCACACAGAAGAGCACTACACATAAATCATAAAGCTTAAGAAGAGGAGTAGAGGCACGCCCTGTAGGAGAGCACTGGCCTAGCATGGACCAAGCCCTCAGTTCAATGCCCAGTACCACAGGGAAGGGGATATAGATCCAGAGTACAGAAGGGCTGTGGCTTCTCTTTTCCATTGGCCGCTGCTTACGGAGTTAAAACCCACCAAGTAAGGTTCCCTGAATGCTACAGCGTAGTAGAAAACAGCTGACTCCTACAAGCGGATGACGTACACTGTGACATGGCGCACCCATACACATAAAATGAAGAAGTAAATAAACAAATAAGAGCTGACATTTTGCCTCCACTCCGCCTGCTCACCTGTATCAGTTTACAATTAATAAACAGATCATTGGCTACTAGTTCTCAAAGGGAGACAGAGACCAGCTTCAGAAAGGACATAGGATTTGATCAGGCTACAGAGGATTGGCAGAAATATAGCCTCTTTACTCACTCATGATTTCAACTGCCAACGGGATTCTCAGTGTTTCATTCCCATAATTCCACACTGAATTCCCTACAAACACATTTGGACAAGTGCCAATGGCTATTGGCAGTATAAAGTATAAAGCTACCATACTAGACATTCCTTACCCCAACACGAAGAATAACTTTTTTCATTGGCCTTGAAGAGAATGGCTTCCATCCTGCCACAGGTATAAGTAACTCTGCTCTAGGTTTTCTAGGGAACTTAAGTCAGATCAGGAGCCAGAAAAATTGAGACTCAACTCATGAATATTGGAATTCAAGTCACCTTCCCTTTCATTCCTGCAGATTTCCCCTCTGGCAGCCATGATCGTTAGTCACCAGGACTGCTCCATGACTTCAAGCACCAGGCCCAGACTTCTGCTAATTGACTCTGAATCTTAGATTTGTTGTGGGTGTCCGATGCCTCCCTTAGCCATGGTGACCAGGAATGACCTGTGATCCAAGGACGGGTCAACCTGAAGTCTCCTCTGAGGTTTTCCTGGAAGGAGTGACAAAGAAGAGGGCATGGGGCTCCCTGTGTTGTTTTCTCTACCCTGTAGAGAAATCTGCCTGCATTAGAAAGAAGACAAAGGAATAAGGGCTACAAAGTCAGGAGGAAATTCATCTTCTGAGTACCCAGGATCAGCACTTGCCACAGGGCATCCCTTCCATGGTCAGGTTTGGGGACTTACAAGCCTCCTCTGCAATAATGAAAACTGAGTGTGAGGAAAGCCAGGACTACACAGAGAGACCATGTCCCCCCCCCAAAAAAAACATCATAATGATGATGATGATGATGGTGATGATGAAACTCGCTCAATGTGACCTTCTATTAACTTATTGTCGTCAGATTTGAACTTATTACATATATTTGTCTCTCCACTTAATTTAGTGTCCCTGGTGTGCTGGCTAGTTTTATGTCAATTTGTCACAAGCTAGAATCATCTAAGATGAGGGAGCCTCTATTGAGGAAATGCCTATAGAAGATCAGGCTGTTGGCAAGCCTGTATGGCATTTTATTAATTAGTGACTGATGTGGGAGGGCACAGTCAGTCCATTGTGCACGAGGCTATACCTGAGTGATTGTCCTGGGTTCTATAAGAAATCAGGCTTTAAAGAAATTTTAAAAGTTAGAATATTTAATTTGTGATATTGATAGTAATGAGTGATCTTGGGGATGAATGAGAAAGGAAAGGTATGGCTTAACAGTGATGTGTTTGTGTGTCACGTGGGCAAGGGGTGTTGTGTGATATTTTGATTGTGTTCTGACAAATAAAGCTTACTTGGAGTCAAAGGGCAGAGCTAGCCACTAGCTGACCAAAATTAACCATAGAGGTTTGGAGGTCTGTAGACAGAAAGGAAACAGGAAGTAGTAAGGTGGGGCTGAGAGACGACCACTGCCCTTTTGGATGGAGGAACAGCAGAGGTAGGAGGCACCTGGTGGCTCCTCCCTGCTTCTCTCATCTTTCTGGTTCTTACCCTGATATCTGACTCCTGATTTTTATTGATAAAGATTAACTGTATTAATGCTTCAAAGGGGTCAATTATGCTGGCTAGATTTGTATCACCTGGGCATAAGCTATTGTCATCTGAGAGGAGGGAACCTCATTTGAGAAAATGGTTCCAGAAGACGGGGCTGTAGACAAGACTGTAGGGCTAGTCTTTATTAGCTATTGATGTGGGGGTAGCCAGCCCATTGTGGATGGTGCCATCCTGGTTTGCTGGTCCTGGATGCTATAAGAAAGCAGCCTGTAGATATAGGGGAAAGGGCGGGCCTTGGTCCTATCTCAAAGTGATGTGCCAGACTTTATTGACTTCCTACGGAAGCCTTACCCTCTCTGAGGAGTGGATGGNAAATAAATAAATAAATAAATAAATAAATAAATAAATAAATAAATAAATAGGAAGAAAAGAAAGATGTCTGTCTACCTGCATTGTGACAAGCAATTCGCTCTACGCAGCTGGCTGCCAGCTTCCGTTGAGAAATTAGTGCAGTTCCCTTGGACTTGAGATCTCATCTGTCCTCTGGATGTGCCCTAAATTCTGCAGCAATTAACAGCAAAGGCTTTCAAATACATCCATTACACTTGTGGTAAGGAAACTATTTTTCAATTGGTTGTTTTATCAGCCACACCTATATGAGCTATACATCCAGATGAAAGAGACAAATGGAGTTTTTTTGTTTTTTTTTGTAATCAATGGATTGGCTCTTATGGAAGTCATTAATGCAAACTGTTTAGCAAGAGGCTGCATTTTTAATTTCTGGTAGACATTCCATAAAAATATTAAAAATAAAATAAATAAAACCTCTTTCCACTAAACCTAGGAACAAATCATGACACAGAGCCATCTCTGTCCTGTCTATGATGTTCTCTGATCCTTTGTTCTCAAAGGAAGATCACATTTGGCTTTTTGACGGAGGGGATGGGGGGGAGTTGGGGGAGGACAGGGAGTAGAAAGACAACAGGATGCGACACACGACTAAAGCTGACTGCACAAGGAAAGAATGGTTTGGGCTGGACACAGGTGACATAAGGCCGCATTAGAATCTTGAGCAATGGTAGGAATGATGGAGTTGGCATTTAAAAATTAATTAATTAATTAATTACAAACCTCACTTGGCTATTGCCCTGGAGTCGGATCACTAGCTGGAGGAAGAGCACACTGGGAAAGGGACTTTGTTGTCTATCGCTGTGATAGCTTCCTCTCCCAAAGTCCTACATCAGAAGTTTGGGCCCCTGAAAATTTTGATGGACTACGTGGGATGCAAAAGAAAGGTTGAAACCTGCAGAAGTTTTTATGGGGGATGCTGGATGAGACATTCTAAAACTAGGAGGGGTATCCTGCTTCACAGAAACAGTTTTCATGAATGTATAGCTACATGCTAACAGTGGCTTATAAGAAGCTTATGAGTCGAAAACCCTAATAACCAGGGCAGAGGGGTGGTTCAGAGGTTAAGCGCACTGGTTGCTTTCCCAGAAGACCAGGATTCCAAGCACTCACATGGCCCCTAACAACGCTGTAACTCCAGTTCCAGAGGATCAGAAGCCCTCTTCTGGTCTCCTCGGGCACTGCATACATATAGTACACAGACATTTGCAGGCAAAACACCATAATCATAAAACTTTTTTTTTTAATTCTAATGACTATTTGGGGAGGAGGGGAAAAGAGGCTTGAGGTCCTGAGTTTGGTTCAAATAACGAGTCTCGGAAATCTCACAACACTGCAACCGTGAAATGTTCCCTGGGTAGGAAGCTTCCAGCATGGGTCCGGCAACACCAGGAATTGGGCAGGCATTTGAGTCAGGCATTCTGACTTTTCCATGGATGCTCTCATCTGGCTAATATGGGTGGTCCTGTGAAAAGAACTGGGGAGTCAGAACTCTAGGTACTGTCTGTCACTCTCTCAGTCTTTAGCCTCAGGCAAGTTACTTTCCTCTCCAAGTGGCTCACTTTTCTAATACACAATCGGTAAGACTGAGCCTAGTCAGTCCCCAAGATCCATTCTAGAAACGGAAGAGTGCAGACCATTTATAAGTTAAAAAGCAAGCTTTCCGTTCATGTTTTGGTACAGAGTCTATACCCAACATGACAGAGAGAAAGTTCTAGAAAAACGCACCTCCAAAAATTAAAGATGCACAGTTAGAAAGGTGGGCTCAGAAGGCACGTGGCTGTGGGAGACAGCTGGCCATCTTCGCATGCATTTAAGTCCAATCTAAGGGTCTAGCTTCTGACGCAGCATCTGGTCACGGCCCAGCGGGGAGTTCCACCCTAAGGCTTCTGTGTGTATCCCTCTTGGGCTTCCCAAAGGCTGAGTTAAGAATCCTCCAGTGGGGGAATTCTTTGAAGATTCCCTTCTCCAGTTTTTGAAGTTTCCCCAGAGGAACCATGAGCCTAGAAGCAGATAGTCTAGTTAACTATTTCTGAAGGCAAAGAATCCGTTCATTCATTGTATGCGCATGCACAGACACACACACACTCCATCTTCTCTGAACCCACCCTCAACCTCCACGTTGACGCCACACCCCCAGAACTGAGATCCCCAAAGGAAGAAGGCTCTTTTGTTTTGTTTTTAAAAATGGGGGAAAAATAACAATCCTTCTAGTCTCTTGGCCATTCATCATGCCTGTAAGAGCGTTTATTAATGTCCTGTCAATTGTCCCCGAGTGAAGGCAGCCTGTTAGCTGTCCTCCCTCCCTGGTAGCTGTGTGCAAACACTGGTGATTAAGCACCAGATTTAACATCCTCATGAATATTTAAGAGGTTGTTTTTGAAAGTTTCCTGTCCTTTTACACTAATAGCCCCATTAAAACCTGTTTACAAGCCAGTCAAGAGAGTTACTGCATGCACTTAAAACAGAGAGCACACCCCCAAGAGGGGCCCTAGAACCATGTGAGGATCAATACACTGCTTAAAGTAAGACTGTCTGCCAGCCCCCAGTGGAACCCAGCCCCAGGAGATCCACCAGAGGGCCTAGAAAGGATCCAACTTGTTAATTAGGGCAGTGGGGTGGAGGAGCAAGCCCTCACTCCTGGGCTCCCTGCTACTTTGGAGGGGTGACCCCAGCTCCAGGGACTTCATAGACATTGCCCAGATGATGCTAGCATCATCCAAGTCAGAAAGGACACTTGTCCTGGCAGTTGCCCCAGCCCTGGACATTCTTTTGTGCTGCCCAGTGAGGCTCAAACAGCTGAGGGCTATGGAGAGAAGCAGTGTGCGAATTTCTGACACTCCACACTCCAAAGAAATGGGAGTAGAGCAAGTCCGAGGACCCCAGCAGCGCAACAGCCTGGGGTCATTCATTCCAGATGTCCACAGCCTTCCACAAGAGT
>LOEQ01001931.1:233739-248525 GCA_001685075.1 Bramus lutescens
GAGAGAGAGAGAGAGAGAGAGAGAGAGAGAGAGAGAGAGAGAGAGAGTTTATGGTATATGCATGTATGTGTGCACGTACACTTGTCCATCCATACCTATAGAGGTCAGAAGTCAATGCTGGCTTGTCTTCCTAGATTGCTCTCCGTCTTACTTTTTGATACTGTGTCTTCACTGAAACCAGAACTCACCACCTCAGCTAGACCAGCAGGCAGCAAGCTGGTGCCACGACCCACCTGTCTTTGCCCATCCCCCAACCCCAGCGCTTGCGTTACTGAGATGCACCACCAGACCCAGCTTCTCTGTGGCTAGTGAAGACAACTCAGGTTCTTGTGCCTTCGCGGCAAGCGCACTTTACCGCTGAGCCATCTCCCAAGGCTCAAGGTAGCCTTTCCTCCTGCTCCTGGACAAGAAGCGCATTTTATTCATTCCTTCCAGATGTGACACTGAGGCCCCTCCCCCTGAAACTTGTCTTCAGCTCACTAGAGTCTCTTTGCGGGGTGGGGGGTGGGGCCCTTACAACGCTGGCTCATCGTCCTTTCTGTCATCCGTGTTTCTCTTGCGCATATTGTGTACCTGCCATGTGCGGATGACCGTCTTTGCCACCATCTCTATCAGGGGTATATTTCAGTCTTTGCTTTGACAATGATAATCTCACATATCCTCTCCTCTCAAACCCCGTGAAACACTCACGTACTGCCTCTTCATTTTGTCCATGGGGAAATGAAGTGTAAAGAAAGAACACGCGACATCGTGTGTGTGTGTGTGTGTGTGTGTGTGTTGCAAAGCTAGGAAGAGGTGCCAACGCAGGCTGCCTTAGATACAGTGTTGGTCTACTCCAGCCTGTACATCTTGTTCTAGTGGAGAAGAAAGTAAAAGGATTGGAAGTAGCAGTATTCTGCTTCTGTCTCCATAAAACTAAACTCAAATGTGTTTGTGAGTTTGGCTGTCAGCTGAAGTATTTGTACTAAGTCTGAAGTTGATTGCTTGATTTTTCTCATATTATAGTAGAGCAGGTTGGTACTAGTAAAACGAATGGAAATTTTTATGGTGTTCAGATTCCATGACTCTTACTAAGTCAGAGAATATCAAGGTAATCAAGACAAGACTAACCCAAATGAATTGTGGTGAATATTGGAAATGCCACACTAATTGTCTTCCAAATCATTGAGAAAATACTAGCATGGGTGTTTAAAAAGAACCTTGTGTAACACACGTTCAGCAAAGCCTCCACATTATGAAGTCGCATACATGGTGGTGTCCACAATCAAAGCTGAGTCACTGTAGACAAGATAAATCTGTTTTTAGGTTTTGAGCCCATGATGGCAGTCTCGCCTCGCTTGCAGCCTTTCTCCCACTTCCTGCCCCCAGTGTGAGTTCATTTTGCGTATTTGTGAGCCTCACGTCAAAGACAGTGTATTGGATGTTTGACTCAGTGTTTGTGAGATTCATCCATTAGAGGGCAGCTTGATTTATATGTAGAAGCTTCAATGAGTTCTTTAATTCCTTCCACCTCCCATCTCATCCTCCCTGCGCGTCACAAATCCCATCTCGCACCTACATAGTGAAGATGCATTGCCCTGAAATCTCTGACAGTGGCAGAGCATATGGCTAGGTGGAGAAGGAGATTGATTGATGGTTAGTAACTAATGCTTCCTCCATGCTGATTTTGTTTCCATCCTTGCAGACAACAGGGATTTCTCTAAGTAGACCCTGGTGCTTTCGGAAGATTAGCGGTTACTTAACTGCTTAGCTCACTCAGCCATGCAGAGAATCATGACCATGTTGTTAGAGGCAGTCTCTGACTTTCAACGTGTGGAGCCTGCAAGGAGTTACCCCAAGAGAGAGTATGAGATAAAAATCATTACAGCAAGGCAGAGAGATGGGTTCTGCCTTGCTGAGTGACCACAGGTTTCCAAATTAGGGCCTGATGCATTAACATCTTATGCAAGAGCGACCTTTAAGGTAGTGTTCATGCCATCCAGTGGATTCCAATGTGAATATTAAGGGGAGGAAGCTTTTCAAAACCACAGGCAATCCATTTAATCAGCGGAGCAAGTCCTGCCACATATCATTGCTCCACAAGTCGTCTTTGGCCCTCTGTTAGAACGTAAGAAATTCCATGTGTCAAATTGAAGTGTCTACCCAGGCCAGCACACTAACTGCCATCCACTGGAAGAGCCAAGTTACTCTTATTAACATCAGCCTCACAGTTAAGGCGCAGGCATCGAACACTCTTAACTGGCCCTTGGTATATTCATTATCTGTGGATTTATTTAAAGTCTTTCTTCAACCTAGGCACAGTCCCCTTTGGGGCAATGAATTCTATTTGTTTAGCAACCAGCTGTGTAAAGGGTAGTTTAGTTTATTTATCTCTAAACCAGCTACTAAAACAAGCCCCATTAGGTTAGACATTGTTCTGCTTGGCTAGTCTGTTGTATTGTGAGCTCAGGAGAGCAGCGGGAAGGAGTCGAGAAACATGTCCAAGAGTTATATGTGGATACTCACCTTGACCCTTCTAAACATTTTTATTTTGTTTTATTTTATTTGTGTGTGTGTGTGTGCGCGCACGTGTGCATGTATACGTGCTTGCATGCATGCGTGTGTGTGTGTGTGTGTGTGTGTGTGCCATGTATGTGCAGGAGTTCACAGAGGTCAAAAGTGCCATCCTGGAACTGGAGTTAGAGATGGTTGTGAGCCTCCTCATGAGTGCTGGGAGCTGAACCTGGTCCTCTGCAAGAGCAGTGTGTGCTCTTAAACACTGAGACCCCTCTCCAGCCCCTGGACCCATTTTCAAGTCTGGGGTCACTTCTGATGTTGTTCCTCGTCTGTAGTTATTGCTCTGAACAGCTCCTGCAAGACACCTCAGTGTTATCGGCATGCAATCTCTACCCCAAATAGAAAATGTTACTACGTCAACATTGCTTTAATTTTTACTTTATGTTCATTTTCTTTTAATTACCTTCAAAATTTTACAAATGTCGTTCATGTCACCAGTAGAAACACACATGTTTTTACCAAGAAA
Organism: Bramus lutescens; assembly: GCA_001685075.1. Lineage (NCBI taxonomy): Eukaryota > Metazoa > Chordata > Mammalia > Rodentia > Cricetidae > Bramus > Bramus lutescens. The sequence continues at coordinate 236,762 of LOEQ01001931.1, forward strand.
TAATGAAATTGTTTTACCTAAGTGGAAAGTGAATCATAGAAAGGCTCATTTACAGTGGTATGCCATTTTCCAAGACAGTGTATGTACCTAGTGATAGATACGACAGTATCTATCAATGCTTTAGCAATAACTGTGCAATTAGGGACTAAATGCTTTGCTCTTTTACCCTTGTGGTATACAACCCTGTAAGGTAGATGTTATAGGACCAGAAGGTAGATCACATTCCAGCCCCCATTTCATAGATTCAAACATTGAGGCATAGGGAGGTCACAGAGTTAGCAAATGATAACACCAGCATTCAGCCTTGACTGCTGGCTGCTTAGCCACTTTCCTGCCTTCCTTGGATCCTAAGGCTGATGAGGAGCAGACAGGATTCTAAATATGACATAGAAGTCTTTGTTGCCTGGAATAATTCCATCCAATGTCTTCATCTTTGCTTTACTCTTACCCATACATTATAGAAGGCAAAGTCTCTTCCTTTTCTATAGCCCTGGGGATGGCTCTCGCATCCCAGACTTCTGCTGCTTTCTCTCTCTTCCATGGAGGGTTGGTTTGGTTATTTTTAAGTTTTATACAATGTCAGTTTATTTTGAGTTATGTGAGGGGTGCACAAGAGTCCAAAGGAAGAGATTGGATCCCCTGGAGCTGGAGCCAAAGACATACGGACCCAATGTGGCTGCTGGGAATCAAACCTGGGTCCTCCATCAGAGCATTGTATGTTCTTCACCACTAAAGCTATCTCTCCAGAAGCTACTTTTATTAAAGCCGGATCAGGACCATGTGTAACAGACCCACAGATGATGACCTACCTATTTTTGCCTAATGTTTGAATTATTTCTATCACTAACTGCTGATTTGAACACTTCTGGAGAGTTTGAAGACATGATTTCTGCCCCCATGTTAAGACTATCTACCTCTTTACTAGTCTTTTCAAGCTGGCTTAATTTGCACCCAATAGCTGGAACCTGGAGTTTTCTAAAGCAAGTCGGACACCTTTACCACAAAGAAGGCATAGTGAAGCAGCACGCTCCGGTTTAACTGACAGTTCTGGTTTGCTTCAATGTCAGCAGAGATGCATAATCTGATACAGCAAACAAATATATACAAACAAAGATACTAGCACATTTACATTTTTTAAAAAATATTAAGGATCTGGGAAGATGGATTCACTGGCAGAGTGCTTGCCACACAAGCATAAGCATCTGCATTTAGATCTCCATCAACCATGCAGCTGTGCATCTCAGAAACCCCAGCACTGGAAGGGCAGAGACAGGTGCACCTCCAAAGCTCACTGACCATCCAGCCTAGCCAAGTCAGGGGCTCCAGGCTCAGTGAGAGACCCTGCCTCAAAAACTAGGGTGGAGAGTGATCTAGGAAGACATCCACATTGATCTCTGGCTCCAACATACACACTGATGGGCATGCATGTGCACCCGTGTGCATACACACACAACAACCTATACACATGCATATACCAGATGTCAACATTGACCTCTAGCTTTGACATACACACTGATGGGCATGCATGTGCACCCGTGTGCATACACACACAACAACCTATACACATGCATATACCAGATGTCAACATTGACCTCTAGCTTTGACATACACACTGATGGGCATTCATGTGCACCTGCATGCATATACACACATGCATATACATGCATATAACACACACTCACATTTATTTGAAATTTATTGAAACTGTAATAAAAAATTCTAAGTGTTTTCATTATCTGATTGTGTCATGCTTAGGTTATCATGTGTCATTTTATTTATTTATTTATTTATTTATTTATTTATTTATTTATTTTGTCTTATCCCAGGTGACAGACACATTTACTCTCGTTCCCTTGTAAGATACAGCCTACCATTGAGCACTTCGGACCTGCAGAAGAACTGCAAATTGAAAGGGCTTGGGAATCAAAATCAGGTTCAAGAGTCGCAAAGGACAAGTGGCCTCACAGCAGCACGGACAGCCATGTAAAATAGACTGTGGCCATCATTCATTAGTGGGGGGAGGGGGGAGCCAACCAGAGCCGTCGATGCTTGTCACATCTCTTGGTGGAACCAAAGTTTGAATGTTTGTGTTTCTGAAGCATAACTCAATCCAGAGTGCAGGAAGTGCTGCTGGCCAACAGGCTGGGTGGGGGGTCCAGGATGGTTCCATGTGTTCTCTGCAGCGCCACACGATTGTCCTTTGCTTTTACAGAAGTGACTTGTAATGGAAAGAAAACAGAAAACCAATCCCAAGAATGGGGACTTACGTTTAGACACAACCGCTTTTCATAGCAAGCTGGGACAGGCACACATGGCCCCGTCCTCTCTGGTACTTTGCCTGCTGTATGAAGATTGTATTCCTCGGGAAATATTTTACAGTTTAATATTGAGTGTAATTAAGAATATAATCATGTTATCAAAATGGTATTTAACTCTGTTGTAGTTTCTTTAACATTCATGTGGATAAAAAGTCTATAATAAAAAACTATGAAGTCATAGATGTGTTCATGTAGTTAAATGCACACTTGCTTGGGGGCAACTCGTATGCTTTTTAGAGTTATTTTGGCATAAAATATTTGAATAAATTATTTTTGAAAACAGAATTCCTTCACAGACGATTATTAAAGGTTAGACTAGCTTTTGACCCTATCAGATCTGGGAACCATTCCATGGCTTTAGGATCTTTCTAAATTCCTGTCAGGCGGTCTACCAGAGTTAGTGCCATAGCTTCCTCCTGGCTGTGATGGCAAATTCAAATCCATATAATAGTTTTATGAATAAAGAAAAAAGTTTTTATATGTAATAAGCAGAAGAGCCAAAATCATGACCCTTTGCAGTAACGATTTCTAAGGTAGCTCTGGGCCCAACATTGGATGACCCCGTGGATGATCTGTTGAAGTTGTCAAAACGATCCTAACTGAAGACACTCACCGCTATTGGCAACCCTTGACAGACTTTAAAAGATACTTAAAAGGCATCTCTATGAGGCTGGAGAGACAACAGTTAAAAGCACTTGCTGCTTTTGCATAGGACCCAAGTTCAGTTCCCAGCACCTACATTCATCTACTCACAACCACCTGTAATTAAAGATCTGGGGATCTGGTGCTTATGCAGACATCCTCACATCCATGTGGACACAAACACACATACACAATAATAATAATAAAGTGAATTTTTAAAATGCATATTTATGATATTTAATATTTTTACCCACCAGCTCTATTATCATGAACTATCTAAGGAAGTGCCCCCAACTTCCTCCTGAGATACATAAATGTTTTTATCTCCACTGAAACATTTTGTTAGCTTTCTTATGTCGTAACAAACATATGAATACATGAACTTATAAAAAGAAATAAAAGGTTGGGTCTGGAGAAATGGCCCAGAGGCTATGAGCACTTGGTCTTCCTGAAGAGGATCTGGATTTGGTTCTCAGCGCCCATGTTAGATGGCTCACAACACTGTAACTGCAGTTCTGGGAGACAGAGTGCCCTTTTCTGGCCTCTTTGGCCCCTGCATGCACATGGTACACATATATTCAGGTACACACACGTACATATTTTTTAAGAAATTTTCTCAAAGGATTGGAAGAAGGCTTGGAGGAACTGAGTTTGGAGCCTCAGAACCCACATAAAATCTCGATGTGATGGCATGCATCTATAATCCCATTGCTCCTAAGATGAATGGGAGGCCAAAGCAGGAGAATCCTGGAGGCTCATGGGCTAGCTAGCCTGGTATATACAGTATGGATACGACCCTACCTCAAACAAAGTAGAAGGTAGGGACCAGTGCTGGAGATTTTCCTCTAACCTTCACACATGCACTTTGGTGTGCACATGACTGCGCTCACACATGTGAATGAACATACGCCAGAGATGGAGGGGGGAGAGACAGACTGAAAACAGAAGAATCAGAGACCGTACTTTGCTGTATTGGTTTTGGTCCATGGTCAGATGACTTTATTGCCTTTGGGCTGATAGCAAGGCATCACACTGTGGTGGAAGTGTATTGAGGCACCATATAGATGCCAAGAGACAAAAGCAGGGAGGCCCAGGATCCCAATATTCCACTCAAGGGTATACCCCTAATAACCTCACTTCGTCCCATGAGCCTCTACCTTCTAAGGTTCAACCCCCAGGCAGCAATGCCACAGGCTAGTGCCTGAAGATGGAACCAAAAGAAGCCTACTCAGTTGTAACTATTTTCTTAGCTCATGAAGAAAGAGGACACATGGGAGACAATACGTAATAGTCCCTGCAGCCACCTGATGAAAATGCTGCCCTAAAGGTTGGTCCCTGTAAGGCTGGACCAAGACGGGGGAGACACCTGTTGGAGAAACCAGTCTAAAATGCCATTCTTTGATTTCTAATTGAAGCCTCAAATGCCCCAGTTATTGTTGTACAAATACAAGCAAATGATTATGAAGTAAAATGGAAATTTGAATTGCATAACTTGATAACTAGGGTCAAGTTACAACCCTAGCATAGCTCTGAATTGACTTGATGAGCACACTCAGTGCAGAGACCAGTGGCCTCTGTACCTAAGGACAAGATGCTACCCTGATGTCTTCCCATTCTTCTAAATCCCAGGCTCCAGAGCCGTTCCACCGCACACCTCTCCCTGAGTGCTACGGCCTTCCTGCCTCCAGAGCCCTCATCCTATGGTATTTTCATCTAATTCTCTTTTCCCTTTAAGCATCAGAACCCAACAGTCCTCCACGCAAGCATAAAGCAACTCACCGGAACCCAGAAGCATCCGTAGAAAAGCATCCAGCTAACACTTGGATGTGCCTGGGCTAGCTGAGAAACCTGTAGAAACCGACAGGGCCTCCGTCTGTAGTGCCGGGGGTGGGGGGCTAAAAGGGAAGCCACTCTATGGAAGAACAAATAAAAATTCTTGGCTCTCCAAAATGACACCAGGGCAATGTGACGCTCTTCTCTCGCACTGTCGTATCATCAAAATCCAAAGTCAGCCCAAATGCTAGCTAAGGAATAAGATGGGTGGTACCCGGAGTGTTCTCGATTTTAATGCCCATAAATGATAAGATCAAAATAAGGCTGAAGCAAAGCAAATCTTTCAGCCCACCCAACTCATAATGCACTTCCTGTTAGACATGCTAGCCTGCTGCTTCCAGTCCTCAGAATGCCCAAGTAATTGCTTCAGTTTGCTGAAGGCAAGGAGAAGGGGAGGGGGGCATCCTATCCCAATTTCCTCTGGTTGAGCAATAAGCATGGGCAATAGCGGGAGTACTCTCCCCTGGATACAAGGAACATGATCAGTCAGAGAAGAGCTCTGTCCTTTAAGAATTAAAGACAGCCTTGATCAACAGTGGGGAATGTTAGTGAATGCCCACTTGGTACAGTCTAGAATTACCTGGGATGCTACCATGAGGGATTGTCTAGATCAGGTCGGGCTGTAGGCATGTCTGTGAGGACGGTCTTGATTCTGTTCTTTGAAATGGGACACCCCAGCTCACTGTGGGCAGCACCATTCCCTGGGTTTGAGTCCTGGACTGTGTAAAAGAGGAAAGGATGAGCTGAGTGTAAGCATGTGTGCGTGCATTCTCTCTGCCCCGACTGTGTGCATGATGTGGCTAGCCACTTCAAGCCCTTCCTGGACTCTCCCACAGGAAACTCCAGCTTGGGACTGTAAGCTAAATAAATCCTTTCTTCCTTAAGTGGATTTTTGTCATGGTATTTATCACAGCAACAGAAATTAGGACAGTCAGAGAAAAGGAATTCTGTCATGTGAGGCAGATATGCGACCATATCCTTTAGTGGGTCATCTGGCTGACACCAAAGTCCAATGACAGTTCCTTTGTCCCTCTTGACTGTATGCCCCAGGCATGTTTTCCATACCCACCCAAACCTCCTTCCAGTATACCCACTTTTGTGGGGAGATTGTTATTGTGGTTTGAGTTTGAAAAGTTCCCCGTGTGTCTGAACCCTTGGTGACACTATTTGGGAAGGTTATGTTTGGAAGGTAGAGCCTTGCTGGAGGAATCTCATCACGGGGTGTGCGGGGAGCAGGCTCTGAGGTTTTATAGCCTGACTTCACGTCCTATTCTTGCTCTGCTTTCTGGCTAGGCGACCTCACCTTCCCACTGCTCCTCCTCCCCCTCCACAACGGACTCAATCCCTGGAACTGTAAGTCAAAATAAACTTTCTCGTCTTAGCTTCTTTTCATCAGGGTATTCTAACAAAGCAACAAAAAAGGAACTGATAGTGTGTGTGCATATGCATGTGTGTATGTGTGTGTAAGGAGGTGTTTCAGGGTATTCTAACACAGCAACAGAAAAGGAACTGAGTGTGTGTGTATGTGTGTGTGTGTGTGTGTGTGTGCAAGTATGCATGTGTCTGAGCAGGTTGTCAGGGTATTCTAACACAGCAACAGAAAAGGAACTGATTGTGTGTGTGTGTGTGTGTGTGTACATGTGCATGTGTGTAAGGGGGGTTTCAGGGTATTCTAACACAGCAACAGAAAAGGAACTGATAGTGTGTGTGTGTGTGTATGCATAGCAGGGGAGGTGAGGGGCATACACACATGCCGTGGTGCACATGTGGGGGCCAGAGAGACAACTCCAGGGTCAGTTCCCTCTATCCACCTTTATGTGGGTCCTGGAGTTTGAATTCGGGTCACCAGGCTTGTACGAGTGCTTTGCTCACTGAGCTATCTCATTGGACCTCTTCCTTTCCTGAAATCTGTAATGTGAACGGAGCCATAGCAGCCATTTGGGACAACGTGGAGAGTTTGAAAATGGGAACAATATGCTAATAGGACACAGGAAGGGAACGAAAGCTTGAGTCCTTGGGAACTACTGAGTCACCATTCCAACTTCGGGCTTCCTATTTCCAGATTTCTTATACATCAGGAAGAAAACAGGAAAAATGAGGTTTTATTCATTTCATACTAGAACAATGTTATTAGACAACCCCCCAGTTACACTTTAAAAAATATTGTGTGAACTTACCACATAGAATTAGAAACCAGAAAACGAGTGTGTTAGTTTTTTGTCCATTCAAATGAGTACCCCCTTCTGATAAGTCACTTTGAGATGGGTCTGCCTAGTTCAGAGTGACTGTCCATGCTCAAGTCCTTTCTAAAATTGTCTCCAGAACCCAGGTATGAGGAGGTAGGTCACTGGCAGGGCTTTGATTTTGCCTTGTATTTCTCTGAGTCCTAATCCTGCTACATCGTGTCTTTTCTCCCCAAGATTTACCCCAACTGATTTAAAACCACTTCCATCCATCAAGAGTGCATATCCCAAACTACAGAGCTTGGCTGTTAATGTGGGTGTTAAAATGCAAGCAATAAGGCTGGATGCGCAGTCATCAAAGACAAAGTTCTAAACACGTTTTTTTTTTTTTCTGCTTCCTTGCCAGTGCCTTGCTCATGAATGGATCCTTTAAGTCACCGAAGAGCTGTTTACACCTTGTAGCATTGTGTTCAGTCCTGGGTGATCACCCAGAGTTAACTACACCGGTGACCATTTTGAAGGATAAGATATTCAACCAGACACAGAAATTCTGGAGCGGCATTTGAAAGTCACAAATTGTCATGTCATGTCCTGCAGGTGTTCTGTCCTGGGTATTCTAACTTTGGAGTGAAGAGGCTCCAAACAATGTCGAAAATCTCAATCTTAACATAATGCTTTAGCACTTGTGAATAAGCCAGGACATCAATTGTCTGAGAGTACTCATTGTTTTAAAACGATCTAAGTGGGCCAGTAAAGAGCATTTCCAAACCCCAAATTTTGTAAATATATAACGGGTTAAGTATGTCAGGAGAAAATTGATCTTCATTCGAAAGTAAACTTGAGTTTTAAAAGCGATAATGATACGATGGACCTTTCTCTCTGTATGGCTACCCACATGAACAGGGTGGATCAGTCAGAAGGAGCCTGCATTGTGTCTTGGTCATTCTGTTTTCTTGGTGGTGTTTCTAGAAATGCTAACTGCTGAAGAATGAACAAATCAGAACTTACCTTTCCTCATGATAGTGCTCTATTGGCACATGGGCTCAAGGACCTACATGTACAGGTGGTTTTGAAAACAGTTTACCCCAAACAAAAAAACTTATATTAGGACCAAAGGAAGGAAGGAAGGAAGGAAGATTCCTTCCTTCCTTCCTTCCTTCCTTCCAAGGAAGGAAGGAAGGAAGGAAGGAAGGGGAAGAGAGGGAGGGAGGGGTACTCTTTATCTAACAATAGATGCATTAGGTTTTCTGTTGCCTCTGATTGCAAACCCTTAGTTCTATTCAGGGCTGTGGCTCAGCCAGCTGTAGCGCTTGCTTATGTGACAATGTTCCAGAGGATATCAATGCTGTTAATCATTTGTGAACTCATTGCCGCTTGGTTTAGGTAATGTGTATAAAGGTGAGCTGGTTGCCGAGTCAACCCTAACTCAGTTATTTCCACGAGAAGCTTTCTTCCTGGATTCTTGGCCTTACCATAGCACTGAGCCAATGCTTGTAACATTCTTTGAGTTTCTCATTGTGAGTAGGCAGATTGAGATAGGTGGGGGCAGAGAAACTGTTCTTAGTTAAAAAACACTGGATGGGCTTCCAGAGTGCCCAGGTTTGATTTCCAGCACAGACACAGTGGCTCATTACAGTAACTCCAGTTTTAGAGGATCTAACGCCCTCTTCTGGCCTGTGTGGGCACTGCACTTATGCTGCACAGACACACATACAGGCCAAACATCCATTGAAAACAGTAGAGAACAAAGCTGGACCTGAATGTGATCTGCTAGGTCAGAAACTGAGACGGAAAGGAGCACTCTGCAACGTCTTCACAAGTTCACAGCGACACAAGCAGAGATGCAAGCAGGTGCATAGCCAGTTCCAGCAAGGCCAGAGCTCCATAGCACAGGCAAGTTCAAGAGCAGCTGACTGTCAATCAGCACTCACAATGGCGCTGTTCACGTAGCTTCTGTGGGCAGGTTCCAGCCTTTGGATAAAAAGAACACCGAGGAAAAAAACAGGGTGTCAAGAAACAAGTCTCAAATGGTAACCAGTTCTCCTGAACAGTAGGGTAGCAGGTGGAGTTTGGTGAATCAGGCCACAGCCCTGAGATGCCTAGTCTTGAGCCAGCAACTACCAGGCATGCCTGGGAGAGAGGGGCTGAGGCTCGCTGTCTACAGCGCGGTCTGAGCTGATTTGCAGTCAAAGCGGACTGGCTTTCACTTGAGAAGGATGCTTGGGAAACACCTTTCTATAGCCGGCCATCTGCTCCTACTCTAGGACAGAGATTTAGAAATAGTAGTCTCAGTAGCCTCACGCTATCCGCAGTGAGTCATCATCCTGAAACCCCGTGACTCCACACGACAGCAAGAGCGTCCCTGAAAGCAAGGTCTGCAGTTCTCAAATGATAAAAGCCGCTGCTCTCGTCCAGCTTTTACATCATCTCCTAAGGACAGTGGCTTCCTGGGTGGTTGTTAATGATGGTTTTCTTTATTATATTTTAAACCATTTAGCAAAGTTTATTGATTTATACTTCCTTGTAATTAGTTGTAGTGATTTAAATAGCTTTTACAGCCCTCTAGAGAATGGCTTTTTCAAAGACTCAACGTTTCCCCCAAATTGTGTACTTTAAAACATGGTTAAATACTGCTCAAATTCAGCACTATTACTGGTGAAACTGCAACTTTAAATGTCCTTGTTTTCTCATCTCTCTGCTTAAATGAAGGGATCATCCACTTACTTGGCAGCCAATCAGAGTAGTAGCAATGAGTATCAGCTGAGTTTTCCCAGTAAGCTAAACCTTGTGATGAATCTCTTGGTCTATTAACTCATATGAGCCTCTCAATAACCCTAAGAAGTGGGGCCTATCAAATTGAACCTCAGGGTTAAGATATTAAATTACTAAGTAGCAAAGCAAGGATTTGAACCTGGAGCCAGTGACACTTGGAATCTTTGAATTTTACCATTTAATACCGCTGCTCACTGGTAAGTGACCCCTATCTGCACCGTGTGTACCACCATTCCTGAGGATGAATCTTCTGTACCTATTTCCTCCTAATTGAATCATTCCCTCCTGAGGGAGGGGAGGCTTCTTAAAACTCAGGAAGTAAATTAAGTTTTCAAGGCTCAGGAAGGAAACAAATACAGGTGATGATGCCCCCTGAATCTAGATCCACAAGGCCCTTCCCCAAGGTTGTAAAAGCAGGGACAGTCCTGGGGAGAGGAGACTGCAGCTAGTCGATTGCAAAGCAGGCAGGGAGCTCCAGATATGCAGCTTCTGTGAGTCCTCACCCATGCATGTGTGGTGAGGTGGTTTGAAAGAAAATGACTCCCAAAGGGAATGACAGTATTAGGAGGTGTGACTTTGTTGGAGTGAGTGTGGTCTTGGTGGAGGAAGTGTGTCTCTGTGGAAGCAGGCTTTGAAGTCTTAGCTACACTCAGGATATCAAATGTCTCAGTTCACTTCCTGTTGCCTTTGCCAACACCATGTCTGCCTGCACACCACCATACTCCTGGCTACCATACTCCCCACCATGACGATAATGAACTGAACCTCTGAATCTGTAAGCCACATTTCAATCAAATGTTTTCTCTTATAAGAGTTGCCATAGTCATGGTGCCTCTTCATAGCAATAGAAACCTTAGATAAAACAAGTGAACTTTGCAGAAATGCAGCTGCCTTCGAGTCATCTGTGTCCCTATATATAACCCCTGACCGAAGCTCCCTTAAGTAACTCCAGCTAACTGACTGGTTCACCTAATTAGACTAGGATTAAATAATTTCTTTGGTCTGCCATCAATGCCCTACCTGTGTGAACAGATGTTTGGGGGAATGGGGGAAATCATGTAACAGTTACCTTATTTGTAAGGATACTGACAGAATCCTTTTAACAACCTATCCTTCCCTAACTCACTCAAAGCTAAAATAACACTCTTAGGATTCCTTTGCCTATGATGTCATGCTCTTGGACTGATAAATACTCCAGAAAGACACTGATCAGAATGGACTGCCAAAGAATTAACAACACCAAACACTTAGAAGAAGACCTTGGCTGAGATGATTTCTCATATATGCCCTGGTCTACAACTGAATTTCATCCCCCCACTTCTTCCCTCCAAGAACAGAGTGGGCAGACAGAGAAGCAAAAGCTAGGGTCCCTTTATTTGCCACACAGGAGTAACAACCTGACCAGGAAGGCAAGAAATCTGATGAGTTGGCCTTAGAATGAACTTCCTGCCTGAGGTAGGAGCCCCACGCACAGGAAGCCAGCAAATCCATCTCCAGGGGTCTTTCTGTGTCTCCCACATTGAGCTTGAGCGCTCTTGTTGCTTCTTGCCTCCTGTTCGACTCTAGAGCGCCCACATGTGTTGGCTGTCAGTTGAGCAATGGTCAGTTGAATGAAGGAAAGAAAATAAGGCTAGCTATGGGACCAGCTGCCAAGGAAGAGCTGTCAGAAGTCTCTTTGGTCCCAGTTGCTATGACAGTCTCTGCCACCTGCTTTCCTGGCTTTGTTGGGCACAGGGCTCTGGCTGTCAGGACCAGTGAGTGCTTCCCTGCAGCCAGGGTGTTGTTTCCCCTAAAGCTTCCTCACCCTTGAGTTTCCCACATGTTGGAGAATCTCAAACAGGATAGCATTAAGTCACCACGTTGAGCCTGAAGCTCTCATCAGAGCCCTTCCTACTTACTTTCATTTATTTATTTATTCGATTGGTTGTTTGGTTGGTTGGTTGGTTGGTTTTTTGAGACAGTGTTTACTCTGTAGCTTTGGAGCCTGTCCTGGAACTAGCTCTTATAGACCAGGCT
>LOEQ01001931.1:262458-274164 GCA_001685075.1 Bramus lutescens
GGCGGCGGAGGAGCCCCGACTCGATTCCGCCAGCTTGGTGTTTCGCTGAGATCTATCCTTGCATTTTTGTTGGTGGTGTTACCGATTTTACAGAGGGAAAGCTGGCAGAGGAGTGTTGAGTTCAGAGCTGGGAGTGGAGGCGCTTTCAGCGTGCTCGTCGTTGGAATGACTGTTGGGGAACCTGATGGGAGCAGGAGACGTTGGTGGGAGGTAGGGTTGATGGTGAAAGGAGTTAACAAGGACTCCAGCCACCCTTGTTCCAGGTGTACGGCGTGCAGTAAACACGCCCCATTGGGTGTAAACCGTGTGCCTACAACCGTGCTGGAATAGAGGAATACGAACATGAAGACACGCACGCGCTATGGTTTCTTCGTCCTCACAATCAGATCTTCTTGCCAGACTGGTCCAGCTGCTTCTTGCTGTATAGGACAAAACAGACAGGACTACGTGATGTTAGACATTTATTTCAATATACCAACTTTGAGTTTCAATGTGTCCTTGGAATCATTGAAACTCAAACCCACAGGCAAAAATGATGCATTTCATATATTACTCCGGAAGAGATGAATATGTGCCAGGCCTCCCTCTCTGACAGAAGCAGGTTACACCAATCACCTGCCCTTAAGATGAAGTTTAATCTAATTTAAAGTGAGTAACAGATGTGCCAAATATTAGAAAGATGTAGGGTGATATTAGCCTGAGAATCTGAAAAAAGGTGGGTCTGACCCGAAATCTGATAAATGAGTAAAAGATTGGGGCCAGTTTGGAGGCTGAAGCCTTGAATACTGTTACTCTGGTAGGAAAACCAAGGTAGGTGGAAATAGTTGTAACTAAGGACGTGCCATGGCCAGGTTTCTGTTACTGAGTTCTCTTAGGTGGAGCGGAAAAGGGATAGGAAGGGAAAGGAGTGGATTTGGAAAGGGCCAGGTCAGAGATGGCAGGTACAACCTTAATATTGGTAATAACCAATAATTGTGTAGTTGTGTGCAGGATTTGTGTTAGGTGTTTTACATGTGTGTGTGTAAGTATGTAAGAGAGAGAGCGTGCAAGAGAGCTTACTGCAGCTCTGTGATACAGTTATTAGAGTTTTTATTCCAGCCTTCAGGTAGGGAATCTGAAGCAGAAAGTGAGCTGGTAACTTCTAGGATCGCATGGATAGAAGAAGGTGGCACAGTTAAGCACACTGACTCCAGAGTCCATATCTTTACCTCTGGACTATACAGAGAACTCTTCATGATCATGTGACACGTTGGATTGTGGTCTGATTCCGTGGCACCTGTGGCAGTGACCTTATCTGGAAACACATCTTTGAAAATTTGTAATCAAATTGAGCTCTTTATAAGTGGATTAGGTGTTAGGCCTTAGATCTAATGATCGATATCCTTATAAGGAGAGCGAGATACACACAAAGAAGTGGTCACAGAGGCAGAGATTGGAGTGGCTTGGTTTCAAGCCAAGGAACCCTGGAATTCCAACTACCAGATAGATATTACAGAAGGCCTGGATGAGATTATCCCTCAGAGTTACCAGAGGGAACAAGTTCTGCTAGAGTTTGGACTTGGCCTCCAAAACTGAGAAAGTGATTTCTATTGTGTTAAGCATTGTCCATGGTGCCTTAGGCAGTCCTAGAAGACTAGTACAGACTAGAAAACAAGGCAGAATGTATTGTTGGGGAGTCTTGAAACTGTAAGGCCAGACTGAGCTGCAAAGTGAGTTTAAGGCCACTGGGCAGCTCGGTGAGACCCTGTCTTAGGAAGTAAAAAGATGGCTGGACGAACAGCTCGTTGGTAGAGTCCTTGCCTCCGGTGCATAAGCCCTGGGTTCAGTCCTTGCTGCTCCCAGCCACACACACAAAGACCATGTCAGATACTAGTGATGAGGCAGAAAAGATGAAGCCAAAAATTTGTTCTGGCTTCCTGGCTTAAGCCACTGAGTGAAATATCTTTATGGTGTTAGAAATTCAGAGGGAAATTGGATGATGGCGGTTGGTCAGGAGGTGAGACAAAAATGAGATAAGTCTGGATGTGCTCACTTTGAGATGTGTGTAGGGTGTGCAAATAGATGTAGAGCTGATAGATCGAAGACGGTAGAAATGAACCAGGGTAGAGGTTGGAATTTGAATATGTTAAGTACAAATAAAGCCTTGTGAGGAGACAGTTACTAGAAGAAAGGGCTGGAGACATGACTGAGTGGTTAAGAGTACTTATTGCTTTTGCAGAGGACCCAGATTCTGTTCCCAGCACCCACATGATGGCTCAGAACTATCTGTTACTCCAGTTCCAGGGGATCCCACATCCTCTTCTGACATCTGCAGGCATCGCACACACTACATGAGGGCACATATTAAAAATAAATCTAAAAATAAAGTACTAGAAAGAAAACACACAGAATTGATTACTCAGGGCTACAAATCTCCTATAGTACATAATGTTTAAGTGGGTGCAGAACAGCTTCAAGAAAGCTTAACGGATCAAATCAGAAAACCTAGACACAGTGGAGTTTCATTAAAATGACAGTTTTTGAGCTGAGTGGTGGTGGCACGCACCTTTAATCCCAGCACTCAGGAGGCAGAGGCAGGCAGATCTCTGAGTTCGAGGCCAGCCTGGTCTACAGAGTGAGTTCCAGGACAGCTAAGGCTACATAGAGAAACCCTGCTTTGAAAAACCAACAGTTTTTGAAAAAATGGATGTTACCACAATGGAATATTTCTGGGAAACTGAGTAAGATAAGAGCTCACAAGTCCTAGAGAGTCTCTGTAACTGGGATCGTTGGCGATTTTAAAGGAGCAGTCGCATCCATGGCTAACGTCCAGATTGGCATGGGCTGAGAATTAAGTGGAAAGGGCAAAAGCATCCAACATCCCTAAGTAGAAAAGGTAGTTTGTTGAGGGTGTGTTTGGTTGTGGTTTCTTCATTTTCCTTTTGGACAGGAAAATGAGTTGGCAGTGAAAACTAGCCAGTTCTCTTGAACAAGTTGTGCTAAGGAAGTAGATGAAGGAGCTACCAATGAGGCAGATAGCTAACTATAAGAAGGTGGGGTTGTGATTCAGGAAATGTGTAAGGCCTCTTAAGGAAGGTGTAAGGTCCATGTGGACTGATCCTGGTTCAGAAGTACCAACTGTAGGCTGGGGAAATGTCTCCATGAGAAAAGTGCTTGCCACTTTTAAGAATGGCCCCTATAGGCTCATATATTTGAAGGCTTAGTCACCAGGGAGTGGAGCTCTTTGATAGGATTAGGAGGCTCCTCTTCCAGAGGTCCTGAATTCAATTCCCAGCAACCACATGGCGGCTCACAACCATCTATAATGAGATCTATTGCCTTCTTTTGACCTGCAGACATACATGCAGGCAGAAAAGTACATAATAAATAAATCCTAAAAAGAAAAATTACTTTTCAAAAGTTTGTGTTCTTTATTTTTTGATTGTTGTATGTGCAAGTGTATGAGGGTGAGCGTGCATGGAGGTGTGAGGACAAACTTAGGTGTAGGTCCCTGCATTCCACCTTGTTTGAGACAGGATCTCGTTTGTTGCTGCACACACCAGCGTTGCTGGCCCTCAGGCTTACAGAGAGTCTGCTGTTTCCACCTCCCGTCTCTCCACAGGAACACTGGCATTACAGATGTGCAACTGGCTGTATGTGGGGGCTGGGGTTTGAACTCATGTCTTTGTGCTTGCACAGCAAGTGCTCTACATGCTGAACCATCTACCTGTTCCCTAAAACTGTTGTGAAATGATTTGTTCATCTTACAATTCATGTGTATTAGAAATAAAAAATAAATAAAATAAACAAATGGGGTTATTCAGAAATATTATGATCCAAGAATTCATATTATCTTCCCTTTTCTCAGTTTTAACTCAGTTTTAGTTCAGTTCAATTCCACAGCCCAGAATTCATCTTATTTTCCATTATTCCTAATTAATTTACTGTAATTCCACTTAGTTCCACAGCCATTTGCTGAGTACTTGCTGTGGGTGTGGCGGAAGTGAAAACATGAAGACGGGTGACTATTACAGTCCCTGTCCTCCAGGAGTTTGTGGAAAATTCTTGAAAACACCCAACCAAGGAGAAGAAATTCCCTACAATAAGTGGGATTTGGTAACAAAGAGAAAGGGTTTACTGTGGCCTGGGTCTGGAGTGACGGTCAGACCCAGATCAGAAACTGGCTTTAACAACCGATAGGTAATTGACTGGGCCATTGTCCTCTGTGTCTGTTGGGGCTTTGCTCCAGCTCATCGTACCACGCTCCACAATGCCAGTTTAAGGGGTTTGCAATCCATTGACCATTGTCACTGAGTTCTGAGTTTAAAGAAAATCTAAAGGGATTGAAACAGTGAGATTTGAGAGACATCTAACTTGAAAGTCTGGTACTAACAACAGTGATGGAGTGAACTGTGAAAGCAAAACCCACTGACAGCCTTGAGAGCTGAAGGGCTAGAAGCAGCTCCTCAAGCAGCCTTTGTGGCTGGGGGGGTGAGGGGGTGAAGTTGAATTTGAAATTGGTTTCATGCCACAACAGGACAAAAATGCAGACAGCCATTATTTAACTGTTATCTCAACCCAATAAGAGCTGATTAGGTGCAAGTTTCCTGACACTTGGGCACTCTCGTGTATAAGATAGACTTGTTCTTCATCTTTCGGTTTAGAGGTTAGCGTGCCAGGAATTAATTAACTCTGTAGTCATGTGAGAGTAAAAGTGGACGTGAAATGAGGACAAGAGAAGGACGAATCGCTGAAAAGAGGACGTCTTTAGAAGAAAGGAACAAAAGGAGAACTAGTAGATAAAGGGTGAAAGTGGCAGAGGAGGTGAAAGACGCATTTACAGAGAATGGCTCAGAATGCAAAAATGAAGAACGATCCAGGAAAATGGAAAACTGCTCCAAAGGCATGCCCAAACTGCATGTTAAAATTTGCCCACGTGATTGCCGGCTACTGCATTTTCCTGTTGATACTTTATTAGATGATATAACTTTTTAATTGTGTTAGTAATTATTCACCCTAGCATATTTTCAGTTCTGCGCTGAGAAAGGGTCCTTTGACCATTTTAAAGAAATAAGAAAGTTGTGACAGTAGCCATTTTCAGTGACTTGAACACCATGGGATTGTTTGGACTGTAGATTATTTTACAAACTCAAAGTGGAATGAAGAGAATATGATTGTTGCCACTATCAAAAGAGGGGGGGAAAAACTATTGAACTCAATATCTTAACTCTACGATGTATGACTTTATACTTTGTCTTTACAGGGCTCAAACTAATCTTTTAAGAGATAATAATGAGGGAACAAGACAGCACGTAATACATTTAACTCAGCTAATCATCTTTCTCTTGTACAGTTGGCTGGGGAACAGACCAGGGAATTGGCGGATTTGGAGAGGAGCCAGGAATTAAATCTCAACTCATGAACCTGATTCGATCTGTACGAACTGTGATGAGAGGTAAGAAGAAACCTTTAGGTTACAATTGTGTGTTATGATTTAAGTAGCATAGCTTTTGAGAGTGAGAACTATCAGGTTCTCATTTGTAATGGGAACTCTTTCTTCTTTAACCTGGATTTACTGCTTGAAGGTTGCTGGTCTCTTGCGTTGCATCTGATTTCTAGGAGATGGACTGTTACTAGTGACTTCAATGTTGCAATGTAGAAAGGTTCTGTATCTGGCATTGTATTGGAAAATATTGTGGAGCAATTCAAAGAGTGCAGGCACCTTGTATTTAAACATTGAGATTAGAGACTTTTCATGTCTTAATCATAAAACTTGGGATTCATTGTTCATGAGTTTATTCTTTCTAATGAAACCACAGAACCTTCTTTGCACTATATTTCTGCTCAAGTGTGTAGCCATGTGGATCTGCCTGGTTCTCTGTATTCCCAGAGCTACGCCAGCACCATCCAAAGATGCAGCGTGGTGGTCCACACCTGTAATCCCATCCCTTGGGAGGCAGGGAAAGGAAGTTGAGTGAGTTCCAGGCCAGCCATGTACAGAGGAAAATATCATAAGCTTTATGATAGTGAATTTTTCTATTATTACTATTACATTATGATTATGATGGCATAGTTTTTAGATACTTCATCCTCCATGGAAGTTACTTGCTACTGTTTAGCTTTTTTCTATTTTCTTGTTATTTTCTTTTTATAGTAACAAACTTTTTTTTCCCTTGCAGTTCCATTGATAATAGTAAACTCAATTACTATTGTACTGCTTTTGTTATTTGGCTGAACATCATTGGGAAACCAGAGACTCAGAAGAGACGCCCAGAAGTTACTGTTTCCATTGTGACTGGAATATCCATGTTTTAGCAGGCTCATCTTGCAGTTGACAAAAATATAAAGTTGACAATAAAACCAGTTTCTATTTACCTGATTTTTCTCAATATTGCACTTGTAGTTTCAGTACAAAGGTCAGCTCATCGGCGGCAGGAGCGCTCCAGGACTGCACACGGTGCTGCGGCTAAAATGGGTAGAGGTTGTTAAAGGGCTTCTACCTCTGCCTGTTAGATACCGTTCTGTCTCACAGCTCAGGGATGGACTTCGTCCCAAAGTGTTGGAATCTTTTGTTGTTTAGATATGACCTAAGAGTAGTTAACTTCCTGTATAAACTTTTTTAAAGTTTTTTTAAAGTTTTTTAAAGGAACAGTGACATATAATTGACAAATTAGTAATTTGGGTAATTTATTTTGATCTCTTTGGTTAATTAGTTTACACCATCTCTGCAATAAAAAAAATGTATACATAACTACATATCAGACAATACCCTGATTTCAGGAAGAATTCCAATTCTGTAAATCAGTTGTTTGGTGACTGTGGTTTAAGTTCTTTTTAAGCTGTTGTTGACCTGAACAGTGAGACCAGAATATTTACATATTTTCATTGGTAGAGTCTTCCCTGTTTACAACGATGATTTGTTTGATAAAATCAGTATAACTGTTACTTGGCAAAATCAGCCCACACGTTCACAAAGTAAGTGTTGGAGCAGGCTGTTCATCGTGACGTGCACCTCCTCCCATGTCATATTTCCATGTCTTGGTGGAGTAGCATGGTAAAGGTACGGTTCTTGGTTGCCATTCTGTCTGTCAGTAGACCATTTATGCTCGATAACTTTTTTGGTTTTGTTTTTATGTCTTTTGTTAATGTCTTAGGCCAACCTTGAGAGGGTCTTTGCTCATCCCATAATACTGCAGTACAGTTTTACATAGGAAGATTTAAACTGTGTGAATACTGTATGAAATGTTTCACTTACACTATTTCAAAGGGGTGGGATGGCATCTTTCTTTCTGTATAGGAAAACTTTCATAAATAAAGTTGACTTTCCAACTCATGCATTTGGTTTGTGCCTTAGTATAAACCTAGTGTTATTAATTTGTTCACTTGTTTAAACTTTTGAATAAATTTGTAATAAAATTAATATTCATAATTTGTGTATTTCTTCAGTGAATTAACTAAATTGCTGATATAAGAGAACCCTCAAATAGCTTTTATGGCTTAAATTACTTCTAAAACTGGAGCCCGTGCTGAAGATCTGGTCGTGTCTCAGTTGGAGGGGCTAATCTTTCATTTGAACATAAGGGCTGGCAGCTGGACCAGGAAAAAGCATTTGAATGCTTGGCTCCTACAGGGAACTAGCATACTCAGTACTAGGATGGTCCTGTAGACTAAGAGTTAATAGACCAGTCTTGGTGACCCACACCCAGTTTTATTTTCTAAAAACATTGAAGGTGATTAAATCCAAGTTGGAGCCCCTAATCAGCTCTTTAAAAAGTGATCAATTCAGGGCATTCCTATTTCTACATACTGAGTCATACAAAATTTTCAGAAAGAAACTTTGGTCCTACCCCCGCTGTTAATATAAGACATAACCACACACCTTCCATTAATTTAGTTTGGAATATTGTTCAAGTTCACTGGGAGCCTGGGAGGACCAGCGTACTGGAGCAAAGCAGTTCTGAGAGCATGAAGCGCTGGCTCCAGAACACTTGCTCCTGGAGCTGTGCTCATGATCTAGTTTTACGTTGTCTGGGGCCTTGATTTCCTTGGAGTGGAAGAGATTCAGAAACTGCAGTGTCATCTTGAAATTTGCAAATGGATGGAGTTAAAAAAACATTCTGAGTGAGGTAACCCAGAAAGACAATTATCATATGTACTCACTCATAAGTGGTTTTTAAACATAAAGCAAAGAAAACCAGCTTACAAATCACAATCCCAATAGACAACAATGAGGAGTCTAAGACATACATGGATCTAATCTACATAGGCAATAGAAAAAGACAAGATCTCCTGAGTAAATTGGGAGCATGGGGACCTTGGGGGAGGGAGGGTTGAAGGGGTGGGGAGAGGCAGGGAGGGGAGCAGAGAAAAATGCAGAGCTCAATAAAAATCAATTTAAAAAAGAACAATAAAAAGTTAGTCTCTGACATGTATTTTTAAAGGAAAATAAATTGTAAAAAATAAAACTTAAAGAAACTACAGTGTCTTTTTCTAGACAGTAGCCTGACATTCTCAGTTCCCTCCCACATCCTCCCCCTTGTCCATTCTCAGGATTAACTGTGTGATCCTTCTAGACTCCAAAATGTTTTTAGTAATTATGGTCCTCGTGCTCTGACCAATGTCTGTGCCTTGCTCCTCTTTAAAGGGTCTTGATATTACTCTAGATATTAAATTTTTCACAACACAGTTTTACTCAAGTATAGTGGTTTTTAGGTTTTGCTTATGAACTGCAGACCCAGACTACGAAGGAACAGAACTCTGATGCCCTGACAGCTGAGGCTCCATAGGAGCTGGTCTTGGGCAGTCACTGTTTCTGTAGGTGCAAGGGGCAGGCAGGTGGGAGAGACAGTGACAGGGCTGCAGACTTGGTGCAGGCCTTAGCACCCTTAGTCCTATTAGAGTTACAGCTCTGGTGTGAGCCCAGTAAGCCAAGATTCAGAAGTTGCCAACTGTTTGGCATCATAGCACCCAGGCAGTCCTAGGTCTCAGCCCTTGGCAGCAGCTAGTGTTGCAGCTCTTGTAAAGGTCTGTGCATTTGGAGTTTCTTGTCTGCTCTCAAGAACTATCTGACCAAACGTACAGTTTATATCTCCGGCCCCCAACAGACGTTTATTAGTTTTTGATCTAAGCATTCTGCCCTTTGCTCTTTAATTCTTGCGCTGGCTGTTTAGCTGTAGCTGGCTGCCCCTCTGTAACTTGACCTCGCTGCCTGCTCAGCTATATAAGTGCCACCATTACTCTCCTGTTTCTTTCTTGGCATTACCACCCTACCCTACACAATGGAAGGAAGGAAGTCTGTTCAAGAGAAGCCCTTTATGACATTAAATGTTGCAGTACCAGGGGAGATAGCACAGGAAAGTGTCTCCCTGTTGACTCAGTGAACCTAGACAGCCTGCTTCCAGAGCCAAGAAGGGATGTTCCGACAAACCACAGCTTTGCCCTTACTGCCAGCTACAGTAGTAAGGCTTGTGTTTGGAGTCAGTCACAGTCACAACTTTTGCACCAGGCTTGTTTACAAAATGCCGGGTACAAATGTGTCATCCAGACCTGCCTTAGGTTGCACCTTCAGAAGGTAGGGGATTCAGGCAGGACACGGTGGTATATTCCTCAAGGTTCTCTAGAGTGGCTTACAACCTAGTCACTTTCAGACTGTGGTTCAGCTAGTTCAACAATGGCCAACTACCAATGGGCAGTCCAAGAATCCAGTAGCTGTTCATACCACAAGGCTGGACGTCTCAGCTGGTCTGCAGTACAAGCCAGACTCCCAAAGAAGCAGGCTCTAATGCCGGCGAAAGAATGGACTTGCCAGCAAGAGCAGGCAGGGAAAAAGAACGAACTTCCTTCTTCAGTGTCTTTATATAGGCTGCCGGCAGAAGATGTGGCCTAGATTAAAGGTGGATCGTCCCACCTCAAAAGATGTGGATTAAAGGTTGGTCCTCCCACTTCAAATGATTTAAGAAAAAAAATTGTATGGTCTACATTAAGAGTTTGAGAACAGCCAAGGCCACACAGAAACCCTGTCTTGAAAAACCGAAAAGAAAAATATTCCTCACAGGTGTCCCTAGCTTGAGTTTTGATGTAGTCAAGGTAACAACCAAGAATAGCCATCAGAGTTGGCATCTCAGGACTTTTAGTCACTGTTCTGTCGCTGTGAGGAGATACCATGACCAAGGCAACTCTTATAAAATGGTTTGCTTACACTTCCAGAGGGTCCACTTGTTCTAACCACGGTGCTGGCACAGTAGTGAAGAGCTTTACATCCTGATGCCCAGGCTGCAAGCAGAGACCTAGGCCAGGCAGGTGTTTGAAACCTCAAAACCCACCCACCAATGACAATCTTCCTCCAACAAAGACACACACCCTAATCCCTCCCAAACAGTCCATCTACTGGAGACTAAGCGTGCAAACACGGGGGAAAGGGATTCTCACTCAAACCACCACAGTGGCTGTGGAATGTTCCAGACAACATGGCATGGGTAAGTCTGGGTGGCCGGTTCAGCCTATTTGCTCACAGCTGCCTGTTCCCTGGAGTCCTGGCTAGCTACAAAGGGAGTGCTTACAGTAAGAGCGGTTTAATACACAAAGTGATCTTAACAGACTTTTCCACCCCGTTCCCCGAGCAGAGGTGGGTCTCCCTCTTCTGTCTCAATAACACTAGTGACTGCAACACTGGGCAGAGGAAGTGCTCGATGATGCTCTAGTAGTATGTGAGTTCTGGGCCAGCATCAGAGCGGCAATCCTGACAAGACGTTCCCTACGTGTAAGTCGTCCCATCACACTGCTCCTGAAAGTTAATTCATGTTACTTTTCTCACTACTGTGACAAAATACCTAACAGAAACAACTCAAGATGGATTCATTTTGGTTTAAGGACACGGTCCATCATAATGGGGAAATGCACGGCAACAGAAACACAACGCTGCTAGTCACCTTCGGCCGCAAGGCACAGAGACAAATGTTAGCTCAGCTGGCTTCTCTCCAATCCCTTTGTGATTAGCCTGGGACCTCTGTTTGTAGGATGGTATGGCCCACATTAAGGATGAGTCCTTCCCTTGGATAAGCTCTGCAAACACCTTCATAGACATGCCCAAAGGTGTGCACTAGGTGATTTCAAACCTAGTCAAGTTAACAAAATTAACCCTCACATCAAAAGGAGACAAGTAGTGACTCCTAATGTGTGCAGAAAGGGGTGGCAAGGAAGGCTGAGACAAATGGACCAAGATCTTGCTCCCCTAAAAACAGGTAAGGCCCATGGGAGCGCTCATGGAAGGAAAAGCTGACTAGGAAAGCTGAAGGCACAGTTTTGGATGGCATGATGGGAAGATGTAGAAGCCTAAAGTTACTGGGGCACACAAGAAAACGCTCTTTAAGTGCCAAAATAGAAGACGTGTGAAGCCTCTGAAAAGGACAAGAAATAGGGAAGCGAAGGTGGGAGGAAGCATTGTTTGTGCAATGGAACTGCGGTATGGAGCGCTACACTGAGCAATTGCAGAAGTGACGGCTCCCCTGCGAAGTCGGGCTCCAACACTGTTGGCTCGCCGACCTTTGCTTCTTCACCTCCGGAGGTGCACCAGAGACCCCGGGAGCTGCGCTGGGACGCGGGGCGGGACTTCCGGCACGTCGGGACTCCGTCCGGGTCAGGCGCTGTGGACAGTGTCGCGCTGGCCCTTCCAGAGGACCGCGGGGCATTGAGGGTGAGGAGGCGCGAGCAACCAAGAGGCGGAGGGCT
>LOEQ01001931.1:283582-310274 GCA_001685075.1 Bramus lutescens
CAGGCCAGCCTAGCCAAATCCACAACTTTCGGGCTAGTGGAAGACTTGTCTCAAAAGAGGTCGACAGCACCAAAGGAGAAACACCTGAGCTTGTCCTCTGGCCTAATGTATGTACATGCGTGCACACCCACACATGTGTGCACATATGTACACATCGTCAAGTGAATATGGATATTTGCTTCCAGATGTCATGAACAAAATTAGAGATTTTCAAAACAGAAATATAAAATTTGGTACTTGTCATTTTCAAACCTTAGAATATTCACTGTGTGCTGTTAATCAAAAATCCGGTGACAAGTATCACCACTGCTGGGTATGAGGGCAACAGCTGACACAGGCTCCATCCTCCCTCTCCATGTAGACATGCAAACACAAGAATGCCAGTGTTGCTGGTGCTCGTTCGGTGGAGCTGTCCTGTTCATGTGGAGTCATGACATTAACTTTGTAATCGGAGGAGTGACGGGCAGAGCAATATTTAACACCAGTAGACAACTGGATGCCCACCTAGACTGCATCCCTTGGCATAGTCTGTCTGAGTCAGGCCTTCTATGGTGAGCTTCTGTGTTTGCTTTCTTGCTTTTTCAAGTATCCTCATGCTGGCCTTGAACTTAAAATACAGCCAAAGGTAGCCTTGCACTTCTGATCCTCCTACTTTAATCTCTCGGGCTAGAATTGCTGGTGTGTGTCATTATGCCCAGCATTTGCAGTACTGGGGAGCAGAACCCAGGACTTTGCACGCTGGCAGGCACTCTTCCAACTGAGGGGCATCCCAGCTCTATTTATTTTTAACAGCTAAACTTAATTTTTATCTCCTCCATAAAAAACACTAGAGAAGCTGAGCTAAACAATAATGCTGACTTTCTACACACTGTATAAAGGGCTTTATAAAAATAAAGTAAAATTAGGCAGAATTATTTAAACTCTTTGCTTTTCTATCTAGGGGATTTCCTCTGTGATTCCTTTACTAGTCAGAGTCACCATAGCTTCTCCAGAGCCAGAACTTGAGATTTCTCTTCCAGATCGCCCTCCAGTTAGAGCGAGTGATGTTTACTCCAGTTGCCCTCCAAGCCCACGGTTCTTCTGTTTGATTTTCTTTGATCTACATTTGAACAATGGAAATGCTGATGGCAACGTCAGCATTCCCTGAGATTATTAACATTAATTTCTAGAAGCTGTTTACTTCAGCATCCCTTTTAGAATGAACCCTGTGCAACTTCTTAGCACGCTGAGCTCAGGTAATATTCCCACAAGCTGTCAGTCACGCTGAGGAAGACTATAGACCTGTGGGATATGCCAGTGCTTCATTGAAGCCAACACCATTGGTTCACAGTAAGACATGTACCTTCAACTCCAGACCTCATGTTCAAGGTGGAAACCTATTGTCAGTACCTCCGTTACTTTCAATTGTCTTAAGTATCATATTCCTCTATGTATATATCAAAACCCACACTGACAAAGAGTTCCGGGTGGAAAAAGAGGACTTACTTTCCCACCTGTCTAAGTCTTTGTCCATAAGTTCAACAAAATCACACATCAGTACTAGTTCTCACTGCTCTGAAGAGTTTTCTGCTCTAAATTGAGAGAAAAATCTTATCTCTGCTGAACAGAGACACCTCTGTGAGGCTGTGTGGCCTATGAGCCAGCACTCTGTCAGGCAGGAGCCATCCATTATTCTGTCTGAGTCTCTGGCAGGTTTTCCTCCCAGGAAAATCTTTGCACTGGCCCCTACCACTGTGGTTTCTATAGAAACAAGGAGACAAGGGAAGTGAAGGACACGAAAAGATTTTGTTTGTTGAACAGGTGTGGTTATTGCACAGTAACTCCCATTTTTGGGATAAGAGCCATGTTGAAGTAGTCGTT
The DNA here is from genome assembly GCA_001685075.1 of Bramus lutescens. Taxonomy (NCBI): domain Eukaryota; kingdom Metazoa; phylum Chordata; class Mammalia; order Rodentia; family Cricetidae; genus Bramus; species Bramus lutescens. Next base: position 285,443 of record LOEQ01001931.1, read on the forward strand.
TCTTTTATTAGATAAACCACCACATTTAGTGTGTTTTGCTGAAAAACTACCACACAGACATTATAGAGGTAATCATGATTATAATGAATTAATCAAATAATTTTATATAATGCTCTTTGGGTGAATTCTTAAAACTCTTCTATTTTATTCGTTTGCTGGCTGTAAGTTGTTTTTAGTACTTTTATGCCTTTGTAGCCTTCTTGGGAAGACATAAAAAGCAACACTGTTAATATAAATTAACTATATTTAATAGTTAATATAAATTAACTATAGTTAAATTATAATTACTTCTATATTTTATGTTAAAACTATTGAACCAAGGAAAGATAATTTTTAAAGAAGGCCAGATTCACAAATTATTTTTCTGAAACCATACCAATTATTCAAAGGAGATGGAATCAAATCAGTCCTTCATGTAAGCAGTTTAAGAGGAGATGGGGTCTTGCTGTGTAGCCTGGGCTGGCCTTAAATTCACTATGCCCGGAGCAGCCTCAAATTTTCTATAGAAGTACAGCTAACAGCTCCTGGGTCTGGCAAGAAAACCAGTTTGTTTGTTTTTTATTCTATTTATTTATTTATTGGTTTTTCGAGACAGGATTTCTCTGTAACTTTGGTGCCTGTCCTGGAAACTAGCTCTCATAGACCAGGCTGGTCTCGAACTCACAGAGATCCGCCTGCCTGCCTTCTGAGTGGAGTGTGGGATTAAAGGCATGCGCTGCCACCGCCCAGCTAGAAAACCAGTTTTGAGCGTCTCTCTTAGCTGTCCAAGTAACTTCTGTTTATACCACGGTGACTCACTGGAGTGCAGCACACTTCGTGAGATGTGCTGAATTATCTATTGGACTTGTTTGGGTTTTTTTCTTATGTCACTTGCTTCCAGAATACTTTCTCAGGTCTCTAGTTACTGGCATCCTTTGTTCTTCAAGTAAGGGAAATAAAACACTATGCCAGAACGTGGAAGCATTGTCGTACCTGCACTGCTGCCTGTTTCCATCAGTTGGTTGTCTTTAAGATAAGTCACCTCTCAGACCCATGAGGATGGCGGGGCTTCGTTTCTTCACTAAACTCCACAGCACAGGGCAGCTGGAATCCAGAAGGCCTCACAAAAGTGGACATAGCTTTCAGAGTTTAGCATTCCAGCTTTTGGAGGTGAAGCACTGCCCATAGGGTGTAGACAATTTGTAAGTATTGGGCAATTATTTAAAAAAATAGGTGGTATTATGGCCCATGAGGCAAAACCACCTCTTCACTCTTGGTCTGTCTTCTCCAGATTACGTGCTGCCTCTGTGATGGTTAGGTTTGTGACCAATACAACCAAAGAGAGCAAGCAGGACCTACTGGAAAGGTTGAAGAAATTGGAGTTTGACATCTCCGAAGACGAGATTTTCACTTCTCTGACGGCAGCCCGGAACTTAGTAGAGCAGAAGCAAGTGAGGCCCATGCTGTTGGTTGACGAGCGGGCACTGCCTGATTTCACAGGTGAGGGAGACTCAGAAGGAGTTACAAACAAGTTCTCAGACCCGAGAGCATGTGGAGGAGGTATCTCCTTAGAGTTCTCTGTCAGTACTGAAATGGTCCACAAAACAAACCGAGAAAACAGAAAACAGCCTTGTCCATAGCAGTGCGTGACTTACCCTGTACCGCCTGGCCGGCCAGCTCCCCCGCATTAGGAGCCCCTGTAGACTGGAGATGAAAGCTGCTCCTGCACTTCTGACTGCCAGGTCACCTGCTGTGTGAATAGAGTTTGGATCTGAGCTGGTGTTTCTCAATTCTTTTTCACCACCGTTCACAATAAGAGTTTGGCTATATAGTGTGTGTGTGTGTTTCTGTGTGGGGATAGTACTCTGACTTTGTGACATATGCTGTATAATCTGTTGGGGCTGTTTGATTTTTAATGCTAGAGTATTCTAAATTAATTTCATAATCTGTTAGTGAATTTTGAGCCATGGCTTAAAAAAAAAAGAATTATTTTGAGTATTATAACTCCCAAACCCAGGATGTGCTCTCTTCTCTTGGTTAAATGAGATAAATAAGGGCCTCCTTAGGAACAGATGCCATTCGCAATTAATAGGAAATATTTTTCAATAAAGAGAAACTTGTTTTCAATTTGGAAACAGTAACTGTCGGAAATGTCCTAGTTATATGAATCTTTGCTGCATTGTGTTGTTGTCATAGATGAGACTGTGACTGATACGATGTACAAAATAGATGTGACTATTCTAATTCTAATTCCATGTGATAGTTTTCCAGGTTGGTCAGAACCTCCAGACCTGTACTAATAGGAAATACACCCAGGTACCAATCAGAATTATCACTTGTAAAGAAACAGAAACTTTGACTGCCGTCAACTGAAAAACAAATGCATTACCATCCCTGAAAAAATTCCAGGTTGTACAGTCTTCCACTAAGTGTGTCTTCAAGCAGTAACAAACTCGTATTAAGACTATATTGTCAGATGCCATTTCCCTTCTATAGCTCCTGAAAAAGTGTCTGGTGGCTCCCTGCCTCGGCAGGTAGTAGATGAGTCTTTCTTGGTGCATTATGTTTGTAAAGAAACCGCCAAAGACCTCATAATGAGTGCATGTCCTGAGAACACTAGAAGGGACTATTTCACTACTGAAGAGAATGGTGTGGGAGGGCTCTAGTTCCTTGGCTCTGGAAAGACTGGAACAAGCACTTCCTTACTTCTTCAATTAAACCGTATTTTGGGATAACCAAATATTTGATAAAAATGAAGTTCTTTATAGGAGAATCACAGGTAGAAATGACAGAATTAAACATCATCACTTGATAAACCCTCAAGAAACAGGCAAGAATATCAGTAGACCTTAAAGCATTATTGGCAAGAGTGACGTGACCTTCAAAGTGGAGGGCTGTGGTTAATGGCTCCTTGTCTCCACTGATCAATTTCAACATCGATGCAAGTAGAATAACCAGAATCATGTTTCATGATACAATATAGTAGGAAATTCATAGTATCGCCTGTGAAATAAACTAGTTGGATATGAACCTATATAGAGGAAAGATGGGGCTAAAGGAGCAACTTAAACATTACTACAATCAGCCAAATGCAGTGTTTGGCCTCTCCAGGGTTAGCGTCTAATTGCACTGAGAAGGGGTGAAAGTGAACTTACAGAATGAGAAATAAAAGATAACAGACAAAGGCAACATGGGAATTATAGGCTGCCAGTTTGACATTCCCTTCGTTAAGAAACAGTTTGAGATATTTGGGGAAATTCAAGTATTGGATGATATTAGGAGCTATTGACTTTTTGGTATTTATATTAAGGTTTTTAATATTTTCATTATTGATTTAAAATACTGAAATATGAAAGAGTGGAATGACACAGTAACCTGGAATTTTCTCTATAAAGACTTTCCAGAAACACAAGGGTGGATTGGTAGAATGATGGATCTATCTAGGCTCGTAATACTAGCTTCCTACTTTCGTGTGTTTATGGATATTTCATGAGAACAAGAAAGGTCATGGGCTACCAAAATGGCTCCATGGATAAAGGCACTTGCCACAAGCCTGGAAATCTGGGTTTGATCCAAGGGGACTAATATTGTGGAAGGGAAGAATCGACTCCTGCAAGTTGTCCTCTGACCTCCACATTTGCACCATAACTGGTGTGCTCAAGCACACACAGACACACACAATTAAAATGCAAGATTTTACAAGGCCATGTGGTAGCCCGCAGAACTGTCAAGGAAGCTGAAGAGTTAGTGTTCAGGGCTGTGAAGCCAGAAGCAACGTGCAGCAGCACCCACAGAACTAATTAGGTGCCCTGATGTCCCTGCCGATCTCTGGATAGACCTGTGGCCCCAACAGTCTCTGCAGCTGGAATCTGATAAGGTTGGTAGCCACTTCTTCAGAGGAGTGACTTCCTGCTTCTTTGTACTAGCAGAGCTTTAGTCTTAGGCCACCCTGATTAGCTACAAGGAAACCATTATTCTGGTGCTCTCTGCCTCTGTCCTGTGATGCCACATAAGCCAAGAAATTCTCCAATGCCACTGTGGTACAGGAGCTGAGCAACTGAAAACCAACCAAGACCAGTTTCCATAATCAACATAGTTGTTTCTGAATAAACAAGCTTTAAATCTGATTTTTCCTTTCTTACTGTAGTAACACAATATTAAAATTCTAGATTCTGTTGTGGCAGCAGTAAGCTAGAATTGGGACATAAAAGCAGAATCCTCAGACAGGGTTGAAAGAAACCTTTCCATTCAGTGATGGACTGTACCTCTTGGAACATGATTATATACATGAAAATAATCAATGTGTGTGAATATTTTAAGAAAATGAGAGTATCTTTGCCAACACTATCTCTGCTTCAAAGGCAGATGTAAGAAAAACAACACTAAATCTACTTACTCAGTTCTCACTACAGGCAGTTATTTTAGTTTGTTCCCTCAACAAACTTTAACAAGTTATTTAATACTCATGGCAATTAGTAAGAAAGACATTTGAAAATGGTTATCTGAACACAATGATGGGCAAAGTGGATTAGTATATGCAAAATTATGTGTATGGAGGTACATAAATTATCACTATGAAGGTAAAAGTGTTTGTCATATCTGAAGTCCTATTATTAAATACAGGGCCTTAAAACATGCTTTAATATCTATGAAACTAAAGGTAGATTAGGAAATTATTATAAAGCTGTAGAATTCTATATGATGGTGTTTTACATATTTGTCATGCATATGCCAATTAGAAGTCTAATTTCCCTTGCCTCTGAGAATTCCATTCCCTCATCAGTCACTGGTGCTCTGATATAACTCATAGATGTTCTCCTGGCTGTAATCAGTAAAACATTCAGAAATCAGGAATCCTCAGAAAATACCAGGTTATAATTTTCAATGCAAGTATTCTAGATACTCAATAGCTATAAAACCATGTATAGAGAATATGGAACAATAATAATGTCTCTTCCCCCTCCTCACCTTACCCCATCCCTCTCTCTTTTTCTCTCTCTCCTCTTAGATTTCCAAAATGTGCTTCAAATTTTGGTGACAGCAATGTGCACATAATTGGAGATTTTATGACTCAGTGTGGCAGCCTTAAACTCTCCCTTTTTCCATTTCCAGGAGTACAAACAGGTGACCCCAATGCTGTGGTCATCGGCCTGGCACCAGAACATTTCCATTACCAGCTTCTGAATCAGGCATTTCGGTAAGTCAGCTACTTTCCCTCTGACCTGTGTTCTCCCTTCATTTCTTCTTTAGAATTTAGCACATGAGATTTTGTGTTTTAATTTCTGACTACCTGGATTGCACATGAGGACAAACATCTTCCAGGTCACTTCTGTGTCAACATTAAATAATACTAACTATCTTGGGTTTTGTTTTATATTCATTCATTCATTCATTCATTCATTCATTCATTCATTCATTCGAGACAAGGTCTTTCTGTGTAGCTCTAGCTGTCCTGGAACGCTCTGTGCAGACCAGGCTGGTCTTGAACTCACAGAGATCCACTTGCCTCTGTCTCCCATATGTTGGGATTAAAGGCATGTGCCCCTATGCCTAGCTTTGTTTTTAATTTTTTAAATTAACATTTATTTCTTGTTCGTGTGTGCATGTGTACATGCAAACATGCTCACTCACACATCTGTCACTGCATGGAGGTCAGACAGCTTTCAAAAGTTGGCTCTTCTTTCCTCTCACCATGTGTGTCCTTTGGATCAAATTTAAGTCACTAGGCTTTGATGCAAGCACCTTTACCTGCATCGTCTCATTTTGTTTGTTTTTCTAATATCTGGATGTTAATGCCTGGTGATCATTTACCCCTCTATATAGAAGCAACATTCTAGAATAGGAATTCATAATAAAATTGCAGCTGGAAAAGGTTTTTGTGGTTTTTACTATTATTATTATTATTTTATTACTCTTGGCATTTTCCACTGACAATGTCAGCCACTGAGAGAGAGAAACACCCAGCCCCTCAACTGAAAACAGTGAAGGTGATTCCCCTCGTGGAGCCAGGCTGTGAAGAGTGGAGCCTTGGTGCTAATGAAGGACTGCCCTAGAACCTGGCTGTAGAGTTAAGATGGGGGCCCAGGTAGTGTCTGCATAACTTGCTGAATCACTAGGTCAGGGTGGGGGCTGAAGAAGTTTAAGTCCAGAAGAATGTCAGATTCCAGCCTCTGCAAGTAGCTGAGAGCTCATGAGACAGCCAGGTGGAGATACTCAGCAGTGTTCACAGACGCATGCGTGCCAGTGCTGTCAGTCCAGTGTGTGTGTGTGTGTTTAGCCTGCACTAGCTCCTGCAGCTTCTTCCAAAAGGAAAACCATGGACTTGTTCTCTTACTTTCCAAAATAAGTTGGACAGAATTTACTTACAAATCTGATCTGGAGAGATACCGTGATTTCCCCCCCTTAAAGTTTTCATTTTCTCATTGTGATTTTTCTTATCAAACAACTGAACAGTATAATTTGCCTTTGCATTTATGGCAGATGAATAGTTAAAAAAAATATTACAGAAGATACATTGAATCAATTTACAAAAAAATGTCAATGGTTTAAGGGATGTAAAGTGTTTGCCTACCAGGTACAAAGTCCTTAGTTCTCAGATGGAGGCAGAAGGGCCAGAAGCTCAGTCAGCTACGAAGAGTTCAAGGTTAGCCTGAAAAACTAGACACCAACTCAAAACAACAACCTAAAATAACCAAACAAAAGAAGGAAAAACAAACAATGGCCTGGTAGATGTCTAGTATTTTAACCACAAGAAAACTATTTTTTTATTTTTCCTTCCAGTATAAGGACATACAAGTATCAGCCTATCATATCCTTGATGTAGAATTCATTTATTGATGTGCATACCCTGTAAGAAGCTTTAATTAAACACAGTAGCTGGTTTACACATCTGGCTACATTGTTTACTGTCAGTTTTGGAAAATAGCCATCCTCATGTAAAACTGAATGGGCAGAAATTGCAGTTTGAGGGCCGGCATTGTTTTGGTTTTTTGCTCTGTGCGTGATCATGGTGAATCATTGGTTAATGGATTGATCCTTGCAAATCACCATTGTTTGCCGTTCTTGTAGGCACTGTGATGCTCAAACCTTTATTTAAAATTCGTCTAGTAATTGCCTAATGGCTTGAGAATGTACTTCACAGCATATGCTATTAAATATCTTATGCTTCACATACTTTAATTGACCTGCTTTAGTTCTTGTGGAATTGTCTGCCTTCTTTTTGTAAGACCTCCAACCATATCAGAGTTGGGGTTTATTTGAAATAGAAACCTGCATTGTTCCTTACTCCTGTTACTTTTTATGCATTCATCTAGCCACAGATTTCAAGAAGAAATTATTGATTGATTTTTAGCTGGCAATTTGGGAAGGACATATTTAATAGGAAGTTGGGAAGTCTCTTTTAAATGAATACTAGACTCAGGGTAATAAAATATATGCTGACATAATACTGGCTCTGTAATTGCTCGGATGCTGTCTAATTAGTACACTTTCCTAACCATATTGATTTTTTCAGACACCACATTTTAAAGCATTACAGTGTACTTATAGGTCAACTCTAATTTCACAAACGCACTTAACAGCTGGATGGAGAGTTAACAAAGATTCTAGGTCTTGGCCTTGTTTGCATATTGATGTTCCCACAGAGACTGTGCCTTCCACCCAGTGGCTGCAGCTGTTTGGATTATATGTGGCAAATATAGGCATCTCAAATGAACCACCGATTAAATTACTATTCACGTTGATAATTAGAATAAACGTTGGATGCTAAAGCCCATTGCATAACTGCCTTCACAGGCATTATGCATCAAGACAGATGCATCAAATTTCATATTACACTGCTTCATCTCTATTATATTTTTAATGAACTGGCCTCTCTAAAATACATGGCACATACATACATCTGTCTTACCTGCCTGAGTGAAATTGCAAATGATTTTAAAGAATTGATTTGGGAGAAAGAATAAAACCAGCTGTAAAAAAATGCATACGATCTGGATTTATTTTGTCTAAAACATTCAAATCCCAAGAACCCATGGTGACCTCTTTCCTCTTTCCTTAATGCACACTACAGGAAGAGGTAGTGTTCTGTACCTATTGGCTATTTTAAGAAGTAGAAATCACCAGTGCATTTGATAGCGCCTACAGATGCCCCTGTGCCGTGCCCAGGTGGTGACTGTAGTATTAGGGCCATGAGTGTGGTGCTCCTGTTCCCATGCGTTTCTTCATCTGTGTTACATATGTAGTTATCCCGAACTGGTAGAAAGTATTAATTTTTACCTTTTATAATTCTTCACCAGTTTTCTTTCTTAGAAATATTGTATGATTTACTAATATGAACATAGTTATATTTTTAAATTTCACAGCAGTCTTCTTGATCATAGAAAAGTCTATTTATCTTATGATCATAACTAGAAGCTCAGTCCTTGAGCCTTTAAATAATGCATCAATTGGAAGGAGGACTACGTAGGTAGATTACTTAATAATCTAACCTGATCCTAGTATTAATAAGTCTAAAAGATAACTAATCATGGAAATAGCATGTTTCCATTGCAGAAAATTATAAAGGCTAAGAAAGAGTAAACTAGAAATTATCTGCTTTTGTCACCTGGAAAGAATCATAATAGTGATCCAGTGTTTTAACACATAGCTAGTTTCTGTGAATATACTTGTATATACTAGAACAGTGTCACAGTACACAGAGATACAGGGCATCACAACCTCACGTTCAGACACGTAGGGGATACCTGCCTGAAAGGCAGCTCTGTTTATGACCTCTCTCTTGTCTGAGTACTCTCCCAGGGTCAGAGCTGTGAAGATTTGGGTATGTTTTGAATTGGGCGGATTCTTTCCTTTTTTATTAGACAGTTGAGTGGACTGGAGAGATGGCTCAACCATTAAGAACACTGGCTGCCCTTCCAGAGGAAGCTCCAGATAGGCTCTTCCCAAGCACACAGGAAGAACATTCATAATATCATTTAATTCTTTTTTATAGTTCCATAGTTCATATAAAGAAATGTAGTCATTTTCACCTCCCATTTTGCTTTCTCATCTCCCTCCCTCTCCCACTGAACTTTCCTTCTTCCCAACAAGGTGGGAGGAAATTGTTAACATTGCTGTTGACTAGAAGAGTACTTCCTTAGGAACTTATCTTCTTTAATAGCGGCAAAAATCAGGTTTAAGTGTTCCAGCATGTTAATTATGAACCAGAAGAGGAGAGCAAAGGGGACAGGGGAAGATGAGCCGTTATGGCCTCTGTGAGTACGGTTTGCATATACTCTTGAACCTAGGTATTTGGAACTCTGTGCAGGAGCAATTTCAGAGTAGTGTGGTATCAGGATCAAATTAGAAATTTTTTGTGGGACTGTTCTATTTTTGAAGTGGCTTTCTACTATGTAGTCCTAATTAAAGTCCAAAAAGGGTCAACGAGATGGCTGAGTGACTAAAGTTGTTTGCTGCCCAATGACCTGAGGACCATCTCTGGAACCCACATAGCAGAAGGAGAGAAACTATTCCAAGTTCAAACAGTTAGAAGTTAAAGCTTTGGATATGAGGAATGCAGAAAGTGCTACCAGAAGATTTTAGATAGCTGTGTAACCTGAGCTGCGTTCCAATAAAGAGCGCTGCACCCCAGATGCTTGAGTGGCAGCACTGCTCCTCCCCCAGGTAACCCCTGCTCTGGCTTCTGTCACTAAGGCCAGTTCATGATCTGTTTTGTTGTTCTGAGATATGCCCGCGTGTTGACAGGCAGAGGACCTTCACTCCCGACTGTGCTCATTCTTGCTCCGTGTAGTGTAGCAGATCGCATGTGCTCTTCAGGCCTCTTTATCTGCTCTTCCTGGGCACTTGCTTTGTGTACAGCTTTGCTCCTGGAACATTCTTCTGCATGTCTCTGGGGACATACACATTTGTTGTCTTGGGTATATATTGAGGAATGAAGTTGCCAGATGGTGAAATAGGCAATGGTTTAGTTTAGTCTGTGTTGCCAGTTTTCCCGGTGCTAGCACTAAGTCTAGCGTTCTCATTAGCTGCACTTACTCCACATTCTCACCAGCCTGTTGACTGTCTGGAATTGCAGCTGTTCCATTTGGTATGCACAGTGAGGTCTTGCTTTCTCTGCTGGGTAATGTCGTTAGAAAACTCTTCACTCGACTCTTTTATGATGGCCCATTTGCATCTTTTGCTTTTCTGGCTGAGTTACTTTTTGTATTGATGTGTAATTGGTATTTTATTTTATTTATTTGTTTATTTATTATTTTGGTTTTTCAAGACAGGGTTTCTCTGTGTAACAGCTCTGTCTGTCCTGGAACTCAATTTGTAGATCAGCCAGGCCTTGAACTCACAGATCTGCCTGCTTCTGTTTCCAAGTGCTGAAATTAGAGGTGTGCACCACTCCCACCGGGTGTGTGGTTGGTTTTTGTGTGTTGCATATACCAGTGTTACTTTCCGTAGGTACTTCAGATATTGTAGCCCGGTCTGGATTTGCCTCTTTGCTCTCCTCTTAATATGAGAGCACAAAGTTCTTCATTTTGATAGGGTCCAATTTGTGACTCTTCTCTTCTGTTCCACTTTATAACTCTTTATACCCTCAAGGACATAGAGATACTATATTTTCTTCTTAAGCTGTTGTTTTGCCTTTAACTATTACGTATGGGATCTTTTTGAGTCCTTATGACTCAGAAGAGGTAAGAATGAGTGATTGAGTGAGGCCCGAGACAGGGTCTTCCTATCTAGCCCAGCCTGGCATTGAATTTGTGATCTCCTGCCTGCCTCAGCTTCCCAAGAGCTAAGTGTGTGCATTTCCATGCCCACTGATGGACTCATTTTTAATATATATTCACTTGTTCAAGAAACATTATAAAAGAGACCTGTTCTTTCCCCCACTGAATGACTTAACATAAACCAAGTGACCATGTATGTAGCGTGTTTGTAGATTCCTCATCGCTACAATGCCATGGTTACTGTATGATCGCCTTGGCTATGCTTTAGTCTTTGCACTTCCATATAAATTTTAAAATCAGCTTGTTAGTTAACCTTTTAGGAGATCCCTGGCATTCATGGATGCCTTATTAAATATATGGATTTGCATTTAAATGATAATACATCTTCCAGCCTATAAAAATAAAATGTATATTCATTTATTTGGAGTTTCATTCAGAACCATTTTGTGAGAGGTACAAGGCCATCTTAAACCAAAAATATAGTGAGGAATAAAACTGAAGGCCAATTTGGAGATTCTATTCCAGTGAGGAAGACAGACCAAGCAGATGGTCTGCTGGGCAAGTGAGGAGGATGTCCGCTCACTCAAAGAAGGAGCTTGGGAACGCTCTCTTTTGTGCCTAACACTCAAGCTCAGACCTGTCAGAGAAAGCTCTGTGACCAGTGTGGGACCGTTCGGTGGTGGGAGCATTGAGTCTGCGAAGCAGGGCAGAGTTTTAGGGTTTTCCTAGGAATGAGACAGGACAGTGTCTGAGCACTGCCCACGGTTGGGAAGGTGGCTGGAGATGCACTGGGTGGGATGGGGAAGACCTGGCCGCTGTGTGACATTCATTCCCTGTTGCCTGTAGTGAGAAGTATTGAAGGTCTTAAGAACGAGGAACATGAGACTCCTACTGTTGCCGGGCAGTGGATTGGAATCCTAGGGCAAGAGCAGCTTGCAGATCTGTGGGGAGGCTGTTGTGTCTAGTTCAGGTGAAAGAAGAATGTTTTGAGATACTTTAATTTTTGTTTTGAAAACAGTGAGTGGATCTGAATACGGGGAGAGTGGAATGAGTGGGAAATCCAGGTAAACCTGGGTTCTGGCTTGAGTCATTTGGTAAGCTTCTTGAGGTGGACAGAGCAGTCAGGGAGGAACTAGGTGAAGAAGGCTGCTTGTTCGATGTGTGGGTGTCTGACAGGTCAGACTGTTGTAGCCCATCTTTACCCCAAATGCCGGCAGACTGGTCCTGGCCTCAGAGAGCAGTTACTTGAAAAGATGGTGTAGTGTATCTAAGAGAGTTCCCAGCTCTGACCCTGGTCCTGGCTCTCTGTGAAACAAGGTCCCTCTAAGGTCCTCTGCAGCTCTGAGATGTAGTTCCCCATCTGCTTCTGGGCAGCTTATCTCTTATTGTGCTGCCTTGGGTTTTCTGTGTGACTCTCTTCCCCAGCTAGGATTTTTTCAGTTTTTTTCTTTGCCGGACTGAAATTTATAGGCAGAGGCTTTGTTATCAGGCTTTCTTGTCTCTTCCTTTTATTTCATATGCCACAGCAGGCTTATAGTTCAGAAGTTTCACATTTCATGTCAACACATTCTTTCTAGTAATAGAAATAGAAAGACCCCATTGTTGCAGACTTAGTAGATACAGGAGCACTCAAGGAAGACAGTAGCTGCTTTTAATACACTTATTATTTTCCTTGACACAACATTACACTGTATGGTCTAGACTGGCCTTGAACTTGAGATCTTCCTACCTCTGCCTCCACAGAGGAATTCTGAGAATACAGATGTGTGCTACCATGCCTGACTCTATTTTCATATTTTCTGAAAAATATTTAACCACAAAAGACCTTTAAATCGGTGCCTAGAAAACATTTACTTAAATGTGCTTAAACCTTTCCAAGATCCAGTGAGGCTTGTGCTGAGCCAAGAGTGGTAGACAAGAGCCACCTTCCCAGCCTCTACGGAGACAGCTCAGGGCTTAGAGAGATGGAGAGGAACCCACAGGTCCAGCCCTTCCAGGGAAGACACTCAATATTAAGTATACACATCAATCAAGATGGTAATTCTCACCCCCAGTTAATATATAATAAAATAATAACTAAGCTAAATCAAATGAGTTTTTAGTTTAGCTCTATAAGTGGAAAGCAGTTTTGAGGTCTGTTACATAAAGAATTTCAGTTCCGTGGTGGAGAAGCAAATAAATGGAATTGGGAGGCGGGGCTAGGTGAGTCATCCTGGGCTGCACTGAGCCACCGCTAGCACTGTGGTTCTTTAAGACCAGCAGAGGGGCTTTGCATCCTCTGTCCTGTTCTGTGAGCAATTTGTAGTAACTAACAGTAAACCTCTCTAATAGTCCGGCATTGGTTTTTACTTAATAAAATATTTAATCATAAATGTCGGAATTCTGCATCTCCCACAGGAAGTTATTTCTGTGCCCACTGACAAGAATAATTTAGCAGTTTCATAGCCGAGTGCTTAATTACTCATAATTGTGAGGGATAAGATGTGATGAATTCTTCCTCCATGGACATACTAAATATGTTAACTAAGTAGATGACTTAAAGTAAATTAAGCTAGTGAGGTCATTTATTTAATGGTTAAAATCAGATTAAGTAGTAATATCAGGTCTCCAATTCCACTACACAGTAACCAAATGTGACTACCTCTGCTTGGCTAACACTGCTTTGTTGGGATGGGGGCAGATTTGAGAGGGAGGTATTGAGTTTGTGGAGATTTGCATTGTTTTTGCCTGAGTCCCTAAGCTCCCTAGTTTTATATGGAGCTAGTTTCTCACACTGCTGGGAAGTCATGACACCTCTGTTCTGTGAGAGTATGGTTTGGCCTATGATAGACTTGGTGGTGGGCTGCCCTTCAAACCTGGTTAGTGGGTCTCTCGGGATGATGGCCCGGTTGCAGTGTTGAGAGCAGTCAGAAGGCTCTATGAAGAGGCAAAATTACAAGGAGAAACTAGAGAATTCTCTATTAAGCTTGTAAAGTAAAAAGCAACTTACATTTTGAAGTAGAGGAGACAGAGTTGCATGTACTTGGTGCATGGGCTCCTTCATCACGGCAGCAACAACCCCTGTGGTGTCTTCAGAGGCTTGGGAGCCTCCTGCTTCCCATTAGGGAAGGAGGGAACCAACTCGTCTCATTAAGTTAAGCTTCTTCCCTCCAGTGCCTTATTTAGCTGTAGTTCTCTTAATTCTCTTTCCCTGGTGATTTGGGTAAAGTGTGTAAAATCACTAAAGGTAAAAGGTTGAAGCAATCCCAAATTTAATAATCTATCACCTTTCTTTAGTATCTGTGTGTAATCCCCAGCAGTTCTTTGTGAATTCATTAGAAGACAGCAAGTCATTAAAAGTTAATAAGAAACTATTTGTTTCTGTGAATGTGAGTAAAACCACTTTGTAAGTCTGACGTTTTTCTCCGCTCATAAAAGACTTGCTTTTAGCCTATCTCCATTTCCTCCATCTCTCTAGGTTACTCCTGGATGGAGCCCCTCTGATAGCTATCCACAAGGCCAGGTATTACAAGAGGAAAGATGGCTTAGCCCTGGGACCAGGACCATTCGTGACCGCCTTAGAGTATGCCACAGACACGAAAGCCATTGTCGTGGGGAAACCAGAGAAGACGTTCTTTCTGGAAGCATTGAGGGACACTGGCTGTGCCCCAGAGGAGGCCGTCATGATAGGAGATGTAAGTATTAGAGCCAAAGAGATTTCCTGAGTTATCTGTCTTGCTTTGAGATATAGCTTCAAATCCCTGCTTCCTGTAGCAGCTTTCCTGTAGTGAAATGGGAGAGCAGGCCTGCATTTCGTCCTGCCCAGCTCCTGCACGGCTAGCTTATACCCCAAAATAACAACACACACATTGTATTTATTTAAGCACTGCCTGGCCCATTATATCTAGCCTCTTCTTNAAGGGCCAAGGCAGTTTCTTTATTAACCAATGAAAGTAACACATAGACAGATGACCCTCCTACATCACTTTCCTGTGGATGTTCAGTGGTATTCTGGTAAAGATAGAGATGTTGTGTCTAACGTGTCTCCATAGCGACTGAATATATATATATATATGAAAAACCCTTTATATTCCAGTCAGCTAAATGCTTTTTGTATTCTGCTAAAGAAAATCCCAATACAGATCTCATTTTTTAGATGTAGCTTATGCAAAAAACAACCTATACTGAAAGAATTCTATCATTGTTGTCTTTTTAGCATATCTTTATGGAATTACCCAATCGTTGTATCCAGTAGCAAGGGATGCTGACCACTTTAGCTGTTTGAGTGTTGGGGCGGAGCCCGGAATGAGTAAAGGCCCTCAATAGTCACCAGTGGTGATATGCACCTGGCTTTTGTCCTCACGAACTGAGCCGGTATATTTGCGGTGTGTGCTGTGTATGGTAAGCTGGTATGAATGGTTCATTGTAGCTCTACATGACAGCATGTGGCAGAAAGCAACCACTAAGACTGTCTGGTCCAACCCTAATTTTACACATTAGGAAACGGAAACCTAGAGAAGTAGGTCTCCCACCTAGCCCTGCCGCATGTAGATCTCAGGGTTTGTCCCTCCTAGGGTCTTAGTCCGTAGGGGAGAAAGTGCCACAGTCCTCCTGGTGTCACCTTCTGCTTCTGGAGTCTTCCACTAAAGTTGATGGAACGGTCACTGAACTTGATCGTCGTTTGAGGAACTATGGTTTTTGTCCCACCTTTATCTCTTGGCATTCTACCTGATCCCCAGATAAATGTGTGTGACAAGTTAATTATCTGGGGCTGAAAACCCCAAGGGATGCAGGATAGGAGGGAGAAGCATGAGAAGTGTGCTCAGCTGTGTACTACCATTATCCAGGAGACAGGCAGTTCCCCTCCACTCCTCCCCATCCTCACTTCTTCAACAGGGAAAGTTAAACTGTGTTAACATAAAAGGTCTTCGGTAGACCCAAAAGAAAGATGTCGGCGTTTGGGAAAAATCACTTCCATGAACCGTTATTGAGTAATAGTGATCTTTTTTATAGAAAGGAATTGTCTTCAGGCATGATCTAAGTGAGTGTGTATTCAGGCATGAACTGGCAAGGTTGTTTGTCTTGATGCCCCTTCCAGACTTTGAGTTGTTAGTTACCCCACATCCATTGTCAGAATTAACCAAGTATATGTTGGCTAGGTTTCAGATTTGTGGGAAATTTTTAAGATAGAATTTCACTGTGCTGTCCAGCCAGCCTCAAGCTTCTGAGTTCCATCAATTTTTCTGTCTTAGCTTCCTGAGTACTGGGACCATAGGTATGTGCCACCATACCCAGCCCCACCAGGCATATTCATCTCTGTCTTGAGTAAGAATTGGTCCAAGGAGCTCCCTCCAGATACCTGACTCCCAAGTGTGAAATGAATGCAGAAAGTCTGCTTACATATACTACTTCACTTGATCCTAGCTGGTTGGGTGGGCTTGAAAGCCATTTGGGCCACAGAAAAGTAATTTTGTAAGTCTGGTTCGTTGACTGACTGAAGCTTGATACTTTACCTCTCAAGGATGTGGTTTCTCATGGTCTCCTTTCAGAGACAAGCATGTGAGAAGCATGGAGACATCACTGTGTTCTGTGTTCAGTTACTGGGGCTCCTGCTGTAATGTTTACCTTCTGCCCTGATCTTGCTCTCCAGTATGGCTTCCTTCCCAAAAATGTTATATAGAATTCCTTAACCCTTTATACACATGTTATTTTCTTGTATTTTAAGAAAGAAGAAAAGTAGGGTTTGGTGGTTTGAATAGGTATAATGACCCCCATAAACTCGTTTGTTCGAATGCTTGGCCATAGTGAGTGGCACTATTAGGAGGTGTGGCCTTTTTGGAGGCAGGCTTCAAAGTCTCATATATGCTCAAGCCACGCCTAGTGGGACAGGTTGCTTCTGCTGCCTGTAGATCAAGATGTAGAACTCTTAGCTCCTTCCCCAGCACCATGTCTGCCTGCAGGCCACCATGAAGATAATGATGAAACTGTAAGCCAGCCCCAATTAAATGTTTTCCTTTCTAAGAGTTGCCRTGGTCATGGTGTCTCTTCAGAGCAATAGAAACCCTAACCAAGACTCAGGGAATTTTAGGTGACCAGTGCAGCCCAATCAGTCATTGGTGGAGTTTGTTGGCAAGCCAAGTGAAGACTCTGGTCTAAATGTCTTTGTTTTTCCAGGATTGCAGGGATGATGTTGGTGGGGCTCAGAACACTGGCATGCTGGGCATCTTAGTCAAAACTGGTATGTATGTGACCTCACAGATAAGATGGGGTGGGGCGTGGTGCACACTTCTAACCCCAGCACTTGGGAGGCGGAGAGTGGAGGATTGCCATGAGTTTGGGGCAGTCAGGAAACCCAGCCTCCCCGGAACCAGGCTATCAGAGGTCACAGTTGCCACAACAGCCTTGGCGGAAGTGGCAGACCTCTTTGGCACTCTAGCTCTCTTTCCCCCAAAAGGTGAAAGGAAATGAGTTTAGGTTCCAGGGAAAAGGCAGTGAGGGATGCTGTGCTGGAGAGCGAGAGCCGGCTAGAGGCAATGGGACACTCACAGAGAACCACACACAGTTTTGTAGGGTTCCCAGAACTGGGATTCATGGCAGAGGAAGCAGGCAGCCTGGGCCATGGTGCTCTGACAATAACTCCTGTGTTGTGTGGCTAGACAATGAGGAAGTTGATCTCCAGGAACAGGCCTGCTAGGTGTTCCTATCTGTTCATTGTGCAGTGTTCTATGTAGAAACCATTTTTTCTTGTCTCATAACTTGTTCTGTTTTGATGCTCAAAAGTTCAGGAGTCTGGGAATACAGCTCAGTGATAGAATGCGTGACCACACGCGGCCCTGGGGTTGAACTTTAGCACCAGACAAAAACAAAAGTTTACAAATTATTTCCACTAAAATTCATTTCCTTCCCACAGTATCTCAAGTTTAGGGAAAAGGAAATGCCTTCTTTGGCAGGTGCAGCTAACCCGGTCTTTGGCAGCAATGCAGTGGTTAACTGTCCTGCGTCTTGGGCTCAGCTGTGCTGACAGCTGTGTGGGATGGATCAAGCAAGAATGGAAACATGGAGTCACGGAAGAGTTAGTATAGGGCAGTGACCACCAAAGTGTGATCTCTCCAGAGCTTCTTTGAGTTTAGCAACAGAAACAAAAGTGTAGATGATTGGAAAATGTCAGGCAGTTCAGTAAGAAAGAGCCGACGAGGCACTGTGTGCAGTATGAAAACGCTTGAGCTCATGTGGGGGCCGCTTGGAGCCGTGCAGACAGTAAATGCCATCACTTCAGAATTAACGCAGCATCTTCTCCCACCCCGGAGCACTGCAACCCTGTGATGTAAGCCACGAGGAAGCAGGGGAGAAGTCAAGAAGAATAGCACGTTCATCCTCCTTCCTTTGTTTTGTTTTCACTTTCCCACCACCGAAGGGCCCTAGGATATCTGAGTTTGCTTTTGGCTATTAGTCCATGAATGTTTCCTTTTTTTCATCTCATACAACTAAGAATATCTACCAGCCACCCAAACTGGATCTATACAGTACCGTGAATGGCCCATCTGCCCCAGCTGGTCTGTCAGCAGCCTGTCTCCGCTGCATCAAGTTAGTCCTAAAGAATAAAGCAACTCTAGCCCTCACGAGAACAGGCCATTCGTACTGTTGATCTTAGAAAAACTAAGAGGAAGCCCATTATTCTAAACCATGATCACAGCCGGCACAGATGACTTTCAATACAGTGCAGTGGTCAAGCACTAGCTATCCCAGAATTTAAAATTCCTCTGAACATCTAAATCCATATTCAGTAAGAAGTGCTTTTCATGGACTGTCTTGAGCAATGTTGCTTCTCAGTAGTAGCATATGGTCAGTTTTGTATGCTCAGCTGTTGGTTAAAAGGACTTCTGACTTGTCCTAACCAGAATTTATTTCTGTTTAGGATGTAAAATACTGATACAGAAAACTGAGTTGACTATCTTATAGCACCCACAGGCGTGGGCCGCTGCTGTGAATGGGGCAGATGGCTCTCTGCTTCATTCCTTCAGCCACCATTACTGAGCACCTGCTTTGTGCCAGACACATAAACGTGGGCAACAGCTTGACATTGACCTACACCACTGTGTCACTGGAGCCCTGTAGAAACCCTCGTACTAACTGCTCTAGCAGGAGCACTCCAGAAGCCCATGGCCTTAGAACACTGGATCTAGAAAGTAGGTGGTATAGTCAGTCACTGACATGCCAAGTAAGAACTGCCCGCAAGTTTGCTCTCAGCAGGACTTAGCTAAAGAGATAAGCAGTAGTTTGCTGTGTGGAGCTAGAACCTTGAGGGGGTGGTGAGTGAGGTGTGTGTTAATCACCTTTACACCTTTGATGTTAGTTCCGTCGCTGGAATAACTCCAGCAGGACAGAACAAGAACCGCCCTCTGATGGATTAGGGAACTGCAGAACACAGGGGTCTATTCTGTGAGGGAAGCTGACTAAATTCAGGCAGAAAAACCCTGGTAAAGTTGAAGAATAAATAGAGGTCATAGAAGAGGAGACAGAAAAGAAAGCAAAATGCACTGCAGTTATGCAGGCCACAGGCAAGTGGCAGGCACTCTCCTCTCACTGAGGGTGGAGCCTAGCTACCTATTTTTCCTCTTCCTTCCCTGTCTCCTCTCCTGCCCATTTTTTAAAGACGTATTTAGGGAATGCTTGCCATCTGGCTCTCATGATATTAGGTGATAGGAATCCATTAGGGTGCCGAGCAGATATAATCCCTGCTCCCAGAAAACTCACAGCCCCTATTGCTGTGAGTCATTAAACAAGTGGGTAGCTACAAATTGTAAACATAGTGGAGACAACTGGATGCTAGTTGGGAGTGGAGGGAGGGAGAGTTGGTGAAGAGGGGCCTTGCTGTAAAACCTCCCCCACGGCCCCTGCATGGACTGATGAATTTGAGAGTCCCAAGTTAGGCAGCAGGCCTGCACTTGGCCCTGCTTTATATCTACTTTCCTATTTTAAAACGCATTGATTTAAATCAGCAGCCCATCTTTAGGACTGAAGGTCGAGAGAAGATGATTCTGTGATTTGAAAGAAACCTCAGCTGTGAGGTGACCCCATACCTAAAGCTACCCCTTTGTGAGCGATCAGAGGCCTGGGAAAGTGATGAATGTGACCATCCCAAACTGCCCCCTTGTCTCCTGAAGCCTCAGGGGAGAGTGCTTTGGGGAAGATGGAGTCCTTGATTCTCTGGTAATTTAGGGGTGCTCCTGGGTATGCTGAACCTGGCATTCTAGCTGTAGCTTTTGTTCACTGATTTTGCCTTCATTTCAGGAAAATATCGAGCCGCAGATGAAGAAAAAATTAATCCACCTCCCTACTTAACTTGCGAGAGCTTCCCTCATGCTGTGGACCACATTCTGCAAAATCTCCTGTGAACCCACATCTTCCATTGTCTGGACTGGATGGATCCCTTTCTAACACAGTGGCACCAGTAGCCAGCGCCATCCAGTGCTGATCCTGTAGAACCTTCTTCATTGTGCATTAGTTAGAAAGAGGGGTATTGAATTGCAGCCAGCCCTAAGCCTTGCTAATCTCTTTTGTTTTGTTTTATAAAAGAAGATGAGACCCAAAGACAGGGAGAGTCGAGATTTTGTGTCATTCCTGTTAAAATATTAATCAGGCTCACTGGGCTGGGGGAGCCGCTCCTGCGGGAGTGGAGGAGCGGTCCTCACTTCACGGTGCATCACACAGGGATGCACTGGAAGGTGCGTTAGGCTGCCAGCGAGATGCAGAGTTCAACTCTGAAGCCCAGCAGAAGAGCCAAGAAGAATGCAAGCCAGAAGCAGCACGGCAAATCCTTCTGCTGAGACCCCGTGAAGCTGCTCTAGCAGATGCGGAAAGGCAGATCTTCCACAGTATTCCCAGCACATATGACTTCTTTTTCTCTTCATTAGCCAGAGATGACTAATTTAAATTTAGAACCCGAATTTAATTTAAAATAATATTTCCATTAATAACCTATTCATTGCAGATACCTATTATACTGTGTAACAGTTGTTTTGGAAATTTTATGTAAAATTAAAACTATCAGTATTTTACAGATGTTTTAATTAGACATTGTTATTAACAGGAACAGTGCAGAAACTAAAATCAAGCCTTTAATGTCTTATAGACCGTGCATTTTTGAAGTTAGTGTCCACTGGGGACCTATTAACTGTACATTTGCAAGATTTCATTATTTTTGCCTCTGACACTATGGGAGAAATCTTGTAGGAGCTATTGGGACAGATTCAAGCTTTTATGTACTTCTTACTACAGTGGTAAAATGAGATCTCGTCTCGGTGCCTGGATTATTCTTTTCATGTTAAACCCACCCAAACGAAGGAGACTAAGTAGGTAATGATTTTCCCGATGCATTTGCATGCTGTGCTAATCCGAGGCCATGGCAATTGTTTTCCAGGGCTCTTGGGCATTGAATTATTAGAATGTAATTGTGCATCATTGCTGTGCTCACCTTATTGAGGCACACACTAATGTTAATGAGCCTCAGGCTTTGATGCTTGTTTAGAGATCAACTCTGTCTTGGATGGAAGGTAACAAAGCTAAATAAATGTACTTTAGTAAGTGCTTCTTTCTTTTCTGCAAATGCCCCTAACTTAGCACTTATACACTGTCAAGTGCAGGTGACAGTGTGACCTGATTGCCATGCCCAGTCAGAAGGAAGTGTGGAATGGCTGGGGGTACAGCTGTGGGAGCCTGGTGAGTTCAAGCCCTTTGGCTGCAAGCAAGAGTAAGTCACCTTGCCCCTCCCCACACAGTATTGCTGTGAGCATCAAACATGGGAACCCATATTCAGTTCTCAGCCTAGAGAACCTGCAAGGGCTGTCTTGAGGGTCAGATGCTGTGCTGCACAGACCTCAAGAAGAGCTGCATGTGGGTAATAGCTCAGCCAGCGAGAAAGCAGCACTGCCCTGGCACCTGGGCAAGGGGCCACATCCATCTGTGGTCTGGGATTGGGGTGCCAGGGGCAGTTTCTTGCTCAGGAGTTATATTCTGTAGCTGCTGTGCACTGACGCTGTGCTGGCTTCCGTTATTGTGGGAAATAGTAAGTGTAGAAGATAAGGCTTTTACCCTAAGGGGCTTTCTAGTTGAGAACCTAAGGAGACTATACTGAAGATCACTAGGAACACAGGACTCCTGTGCTGATGACTTCCCCACCTACAAAATGGAGTGCAACCTCACGGCTTCCTGCCCAGGCCATCTTGTAACAGTGCCTTCAAGCCGTCCCACATTTCTTCACTGAGCAAGACTGAGTCCTTTTTATGTCTGCTGAGCAAGACTGAGTCCTTTTTATGTCTGCTGCCACACAGACAACTGAACCAGTGGAAATGAACTGAATATCCCAGGAATGTAATGCTTGGAGGCTTCCTGTGGATGGCGAGGAAACAGTGGAGCTGATGCTCTGGAGACAGAGTTAAAGCAAAGGTCAAGCTCATGATGGACCGCGTGGATCGTGGCCACAGGATGGGAGGGACCTCAGCCAGGCGTCCAGCCTGAAGAAGCAGCTTGCTCCAATGTCCCTGAGGACCATGGGAATCTTTCAGAGTGTTTCTGTAACATATTTAACACACATTAGGGCTTGTTAACTGGCCTTTCCAGCAGTCCAGGATAGCTCAGAAGCTTGTTATCTTAGACTTGCTTGAAACACTCCAATAAGGGTCTCAGCCGTCTCTTGGCCTCCTGCAGGAAATGTAACCAAGTGTTTAATGGGCTTCCTCCACCAGCTGTCTGAGTTTTCCTTGCTTCTGTGACAAAATGCCTTGATAAAAGAAACTGGAGGGGGCTGGAGGGAGGGCTCTGCCGTTAAAGGCTAGGTTCACAACCAAAAATATGAAAGAAAGAAACTGGAGGGAGGGAGGTTTTAGCTTGTAACTTACAGTACAAGTTCTTCGTGGTAGGGGATTCAAGGCAGCAGGAGCTTGAAGCAGCTGTCCTCAGTACATCCCCACTCAAAGAATGCACCATACTTCTCAAGGGCCTTTCTCCATTTTACACAATCCAGGATCTCAGCCAGGAAATGGTGCCACCCTGAGCACACACTTCTCACCACCTCAAATCAAGATAATCCGCCATCGACAGCCCAGAGTGACTCCAGATTCCATTGGGACAGCACCAGTCATCACACAGGCCACCTCATAATTCAAGAGTTATGTTGTACTGACGCAAAAGACTGGATCCACACTGGTTTCATCACTATCTTCTAGGCCAGCAAATGGACAAGCGTGGAAAGGTGCAGACAATGGGGCATGATAGGAATTGTTGGGTGTCATGAGCACTGAAAACTGGTGGAGTGGGAGCCAGTCCAGTAGAGGCCGGGTTTCTGTTGCTCCTGACTCACACAGCTAGAGGCTGGGTTCTGCCTGCCTGACACACCACATCTATCATGACAGAGACCAGCCCACTGTGATGGCTCTGCACAGAAAAGGTGCCACCCCACTGTGACAGGTCCACAGATGTCCCCAGGTGAGATGTCAGATGCTACCTTGGAATGATAGCTCTGTCACTTCTCCTTTAATCCCACACTTTCAAACTCCAGCAGCCTGGAGGGTGGGGAAGGTGGAAACACCCTGTATTTATTATGTTCAGTTAGCTTTGGATCAGTGGTTCCAGTAACATGAAATTAAAGTCCTTAGGCACCTGCAGTAAAAAATTTTTAAAACTGCATTAATCTATTTGACCAAAACACCCCTTCCTGAGTAGCAGAATGAATCCCTTCTTAATATTACAGTCATTTGCATGGAGCCATGTTTACATTATCATGTTTGTTTGTCATCAATCACAAAGATGTTTCTCCACAGAAATTCATGAGGGAGGGCTTTGCTGGCTTTTTATGATAGCAGCCATCAAGGCCTACTAGCTAGAAGCACATTTCTGTCTTTAAGAGGCAGCAGTGAGGCACCAGATCAAAAATCATATGAACTGCATAGGTCACTAACAACTTTGAGTATCTTCTAGTGTTTACTTTCGTGTCGTAGGCATTGGAACTGTTTCCGTGATTGACGTGCCTGAGAAATTTGTATTTATTAGATGCTTACTGTGGCTAAAGCAGAAGGAAGATAGCAGGCACAGCTCTGTCTCCTAAGATGAGTGTCTGCAAGACAGGGCATTGAGGTGTATAAAAGCAAACCTAGCCATACAAAGGACTCTGACATAGTCAAAGCAATGGTAGACTTCCTATACAGAGTGCAGAAGCTGAGCGCTTGGGAACAGTTTCCATAACTTCTGGAGCTCAGGTAGCTGTTGACCTATACTGTTTTAAAGAACATCTCATTAAATCAGCAGGAATGAAAAAGAACCTCAAACCACGGTCCCTTTCATCTGAGTAGGACACTCAGAGTCACAGCTGCCGGATACAATGCAAGCGTCGGCAAAAAGGCTGGGTCTGCTGGAGCTAAGTGTGGTCCACTTAGACGTCTACAGGATGCGAGAGATACAGGAGCAGGGTGACTAACCCCAGTCGCCACCATTTGAGGATGATGTTCAGACGCAAGTCACTCGCCTCACCGCTGTTTCTGGGAAGATTAGACCTGGCAGATGTTGGGTCTGAGCTGACTCCCTACTGTGTCCTTCAGAGAGAACTGACCCTCACCAGTTCACCCCTCCCCGCCTCTGCCTCGCACTACACCTAGCACGCTTGACTCATGTGGTATCAGTTTCCTTACTACCATAGGCGTCAGTGTTGTGAACTCTGATTTATATCAGGTAACAATGAAATACCCCACATGTTGGGTTAAGTTAAATTTTATTTATTGCAACTACTAAGAAGTCAACTTCTCATACAACTTCATATATATGTATGTATATATATTCATATATATGTATAATGTGTATATAATCTTTTTTAAGGGCACCTATGTTCTAGAGACTAGAAGACAACCTCGGGTGTCAACTCAGAAACACCCCCCACCTCCTTTAAGGCAGGATCTCATCAACCTGGAGCTCACCAAATAGGCTAGCCTGCCTGGCCAGTGAGCCAGGGTTTCCTCCCTCTCCGCTACTTCCCCAGTGCTGGAATTTGAAGCATGCACCCTAGACCTGGCATTTTTATGTGAATGCTAGGGTCAAACTCAGGTCCTCATATTTGTAAGGCAAGCCAGCTAAGCTATCTTCCCAACCTTTAACCCACATATATATAT
>LOEQ01001931.1:323944-334434 GCA_001685075.1 Bramus lutescens
CTATGGCTAACTAGTGTGGCTGCTGGGATTAAAGGTATGTGCCACCACTGCCTGGCCTGTATAGCTGACTAAGGTGTCTGCTTTGCATTCTGATCTTCAGGCAAGCTTTATTTATTAAAACAAAAAAACTATACTGCTATAGTTTCTGGAATTTCTAGCCATTTGGCAAGCACCAAGGGAGACAGTAGAGTCCACATGCCACTCACAGCCCCCCCACCTCGTTTGTACAAGCTACCATAGAGTTAAGTAGACATCTCTAGATGGAATTTGCCTTAATAGCCGTGTTCAGCACTTCATTCCCTCTGGATCGCTAGGCCTGAGTTTGTGAATATGCAACAATCAAGGCAGGTCAAATGAGCCCTAATTATGCTCACTAAGTTTCTTAGCATCGCTATTACATTAAGTGGTAATATTAAACGTACAACAATTTTTATGCCTCTCTTTGCTCACTTACACATCGGGCGACACAGAGAATTGGTTCCTTGCTGCTTCCTTCTGGCCCTCTCCCATGCTCTAGACCAGCCAAGACAGGTGAGCAAAAGCTGTAAGCCAGCTCACTGCTGATACAGGGATAAAGGATTGCCCAGTGCCAGAATGATTCGCTTGATGAAAGGTGCCCCAACTGTGAGGAATTTGATGTTTAGGACCAAGTCTTCACATGGTTGTTCTGAATTAGTTCTTTTCCCAGGCTAGACTGCTTGGATGAAATGAGATCCTGAAGCCAAAGAAAATCTTACTCATCAAGAATATTCCCTCTTCCTAGAAGTTTTCCTTATTAAAGGGATTGGCAGTATGCCACAAGGGAGTTAAAATACAAAGAAAGCCCTTTCATCCAGTAATTCCACCTCCAGGTAGCTTTCATAACAACCAGACTGTACCCAAAGGTGCTGTTTTGTGCATATGTGCACTGGTTTATGTGTGTACATTCATATGTGCTGGGGTGCATGTAATGTGTGGAGGCAAGAGGACAATTATGGGGTGTCATTCTTCAGGTGCAACCCCATTTTGAGGGAGTCTCTCATTGACCTGGAGCTCATTACACAGTCTTGGCTGGCCTGCAAGAAAGCCCCAGGGATCCACCTGCCTCCACCTCCCGGCACTGGGATTATGAGTGCTCTCCTGACTGAGCTCTCTCCCTGCTTCCTCCTGTTCACAAAGGCTTCTATGCAAGGAAGCTCATTTCCCTGTTACTTATGAATAAAGTTTGGGAATGTCATACATGTTGGACAGAAAAGAATGATTAAACGATGGTATAGTCCACATGTGGGAATTCTGGGCAGCCATTACAAAATCCAATTTTCAAGGATTATTTAATGACACTGGAAATGTTCTCACTATAATGTTAAGTAATGAAACCAAGACACTGGTGGAACCGCATGATGGCACAACCTCTATGGAGGGAAATTTGGCAGCTACACCATAATTCCATGCGTATTACCCTTTGACCTGGTGGTTTTCCTTCCAGGAATCTATCCCAAAGCTGCACTGGTGGGGAAAAAAAGTGACCTATCCATGCCCACTCCTTACTGCCCTACTGTCTGCGATAGCAGGAGTAGGAACAACCCTGCTGCCATGGCTGATGACAGATTAGATAAACTTTCAGAGATTCACAATGGAGGACTGTGTAACTATAAAGGGAGCAAGGAAGAACTTGTGACCTTATTTGGAAAGATCTCCAGGATATTCTGGTATTTTAAGAAAAAAAAAGCCCAAACAGAACAATTTCTATGATATTCAGTCTTTTGTGTAAGAGATAAATGCAAGATTGTGAGACTGCTCCTGTTAAATATGGAGGGTTAGTCACAGGAAAATATTTTTAAATAGCTAGAAGTTGTAGCTTTTAAAATAATAAAAAGCTAGAGTAGCAAGCATGTTTACTAAAACATGTAAATCTGTAACAGTTGTATATTCTCTTTACTATGCCCTGTTCTGTGCATGCTATACTTTGACACAGTTACCACCTGAGTCAGCTTCCTGACACCAGCATCAACAGACACGAGAGCAAAGTGCTCTCACTGTGTGGCGTGGACCCTAGATGGCGCCACTGTTACCTCGTGGGACCATTGCATATGCTGCCCACCACTGCCTGAGGCACCATTATGTGGCACATGGCTTCAGTACACCCACAGGATTATGCAATTGTTACCACAAGCAATTTTAGAACAAACCTTCTCTCCACCCCAAACCCCTCATATAGCTGAGGCTGACTTCAAAGTCACACTACACAGCCAACAATGACCTTGAACTCTTGACCTTCCTATATCCACCTCCCAAATGCTAGAACTATCTGCCTGTGCTACCATGACAGGCCTTTCTTGTTTGCATTTCTTGATTGCCTTGAGAGGCTTCATTGAGTTAGTGGGTTACATCATCTAGGTTTGTCCTTCCTGCCTGATGGTAAATCTCGACAGTCCACTTAACGAGGCTAAGAGACAAGCCTCTGAGCAGGTCTGTGAACTGAAGGCACTTGTAAGGAGGGCTAGCTGAGAGAAGACCCTCTTTAAGATCCAATGGCCCAAGTATATAAAGGTCTGACGAGAATGCAGAGCAGCTTGCTGCCTGCTTGGCTAGCTTCTTGCTGGTCAGTACATGTCGCTAAAGCTGAAGAGCCATCTCTAACTGACATCAGAATCTAGCTTTTCCAGAGAGGACCAGTGATTCCTGGGCTCCTTCAGGCCTTCTGCACAGACTAGGACCACTAAGGCATCCACCTTAGGAACTGTGCAGCTGCCAGGCTCTCCACCGTCCCAGTGTGCAGATGGCCAGGGTTGGACTCTCCAGCCGTTATCAGTAGGAAATCAGTCACTCTAGTGAACACATCCCTTTGGTTTGTTTTCTTGTTTGTTTTTGAGACAGGGTCTCACTATTGATCCCTGGCTGTCCTGGAACTCGGGATGTAGAGCAGGCTGGCTGGAGTTCATGGAGATCCCCCGCCTCTGCTTCAGGATTATATGTGTGTTCAACTGGGCCCAGGACAAATCCTGTTTTGTGATACACATATATTTTATTGGTTCTTTTCCTCTAGAGAATTCTGCTACACCCTATAATAACAGATATGCATTTCTTCAGAACATAGGCATACAAGGACCTGGCTTTAATCTCTTCTATATGATACAAATAGTAATTATAATAATAATACAATGAAAACATATGGCACAATTAAATGACATGACCACTTAGAAGCCCTGGCCATGAGCTGTGCAGCAAGTGCTCAAGAAAGTGTTCTTCAAAATTCACAGAACTCACCAGAGGCAACACTGCATTCCTGTAATCACAGAAGCCAGGAGGCAGAGGCAGGAAGACCTTGTAATCAAGGTCAGCCTGGGCTATAAAATAAGATCGTGGCAAAACAAAAGCCAGAAAGGCAATCACTCAAAAAACACAGTGGTGTAGTTCTCAGTTTGGAGAAGTAGAGAGAGGGGACTCGCTCATTGCTAGTGGTGACACCTGTTCCTTGACATTTTGGGGTAACCAAGCAGCCCCATGGGGTGAGGGACAGCTCCCTTACAGAGAGTGATTCTGGCTGTCATCCAGAAACAATGATAAAACCGTCACCTCCAGCATGGGTCATGTCGTGGTGAGTACAAAGCCAACAGAAGATGAAAAGTTGGGACAGAGCTGGTATTGCAGGGGAGGAAGAGCAAGCGTGCACCAGGGTTTCTCCAAAGCGTTGTTCTTCCTGAGCAGAACATGAAGGTTTCCCAGGCCACCCACACATGCAAGGAGGAAAGCATCTTTAGGGGAAGGCACATTTCTGAGTATACTCGCTAAGGTCCACATTTCTGAGCATGCTCAGTTTAAGGTTATAGGTCAGAGAGTTTTAATCAAAATACAAAGAATAGCTTTGAAGGTTCATTAATACCATTTTAACATATTTTATGTGTATGAGTGTTTTGCCTACATGTATGTTTATGAACCACATGTGTGTCTGGTATGGGAGAAAGTCAGAAGAGGACGCTGGATTCCCCCAGGACCACAGCACAGATGGTTGTGAGCCATCACATGGGTGCTGGGAATAGAACCTGGGTCCTCTGTAAGAGCAACAAGTATTCTTAACCACTGAGGCAACCCTGATCAGGGGGTGCTAAACTCAGAGAGATGTACCACAGAGGAACCAGAGCAATACACCTGAGCCCACAGATCAATCATGGCATCGCCAAAAGTGAGAAAACAAGACAATGCTCACCTAGGAATGCAATGTGGAGTGATGCTCCCGATACTGAGGTAACATTTGAAGAAAATCTGTTGAACTGAATCAGCCCCATTTTTAGCCTAGAGTACTGAGAGCAGGAAGCCAATCAATTTCACAGCCAATCAATTGCACAGAACACTGCAGGAGCTACTGAATTCACATGAAGGGGAGGGCTCTCCATTCATTCTTCTGGAAATTGTGTGTGTAAGTCTCTCGAGGAACAGATCTGCCACACTTGTATTAGGAGCCATACAGCCTCACACCCTCCCTAGTAAACACCCAGAGCCACCAGGCCACAGAACAAAGGCACAAAAGCAAAAGCAGTTTGGATCCATTTGAAAGTAGCAAACCTTGGAAAGTATGGGACAAGGACACAAAACAACAGAAAAAAATAAATAACTGACTGGCCAACGCCCAGTTACTGGGTTGCTGTGTCTGGCTGTGGCAAGGCACAGGGTACAACCCAGAGCCTTGAAGCATTTATGCGAAACTGGCCTGTTTAGGAATCTGTCCTGTTATCTCTCTTGACTTCTTAGAAGGTTAAGTAACAACAGTCCCAGTTTGACTGAAAGGAATTTTAACATGGGTGACTTTAACATTGTGACTTTAGGCATTACAATCCCATGTGGAAGCTTTGCACCAATCAGTGACTTCCAAAGATTTAAATACTGAAATCTCAATTCTCTATTGGACTCCACTTTTAGTGCTGTGCATAAACAGATCTTTAAATGTTAAATGTTAGTCAGCTGAGCACAAGAGAACATGTATTACAGATGTGCAAGGAGGTGGGGTCAGGCTTAGACTGAGAACATATCTAAAGGAACAGATTAAACATGGATTGTCTAAAATTGGTTTCTGTCTCTTCTTGTTTGGGACCCGGAGGATTAGCATGATCAAAGGAGTTTCATGTTTGTCCCTAAATATGGAAAAGGAGATGGGGTGGGGTGAGAGAGCCCAGCTCTGCTCGCTGCTGTAAGGGTTGGGGTGAGAGAGCCCTGTTCACTGCTGTTGACCACCAGCTGATTTGCCTTTCATGATCTTGGTCACCCTCTAAGAATATTTTCTTATGCATCTCCTTCCCTATCCAGGACATAAAAAATAATAATATGAAAATGTTCTGAGAACTGTAAGAACATTATAACATTTTAAAAATATATTCTCTGAGTAGATATTGTTTTCCCCCAATCAACATCTCTTATTTCCCAATTCTTCTAGAATTGTTCTTAAACCACTCTGGGATACAGTTTGAATAGGAAACTCTGAGAGTAGATTATATTTTCAATTAGAGATTATTTAGTTTTCTATTTACTATATGGCATTAGAGATAGAATTTTCCTCCTAACTTAAAAAACTTTAATTTTAATACCAATAAAAATCAAGCCACTATTTCTAAAATGTTCTTTGAGAACTAGAGATATTAAGCATTTGTAGGTCTACACAAAACCTCTGCCTGATTCAAAAAAACCTATAGTCCCTCTGATGTACTAATTTCTGCTACCTTAATAATAATAATATAAAAAACTGACAAAGGCGACTTCAGGGAGAAAGGGCTTGCCTAGCTCACAACTCC
Source organism: Bramus lutescens (assembly GCA_001685075.1). Lineage (NCBI taxonomy): Eukaryota > Metazoa > Chordata > Mammalia > Rodentia > Cricetidae > Bramus > Bramus lutescens. The sequence goes on from LOEQ01001931.1 coordinate 329,707, forward strand.
AGGCTACCGTCTATCACCGCAGGGCAGTCAGGTGGCAGGAGCCACGGCCAGGAGCAGAGGGAGATGAAGGCATGCATGCCTCTTGGTGAGCTCGACTCTATCTACTCTTACACAGTTTAGGGCCCAGACCCTGGGACTGGCGCTGCCCACTTTCACACTGGTCTTTATAGCCACGGGAGATTGGTTCCTTGTCACCCACATCCACTAGGGATTCAGTTTGTGTGTGACTTCAGTGCCTCCTCCTATAGCTCTCCCTGAAATTTTTATCAGTATTCAGTGGATCATGAAAATGTGTGCGACGTGTTCTCCTGATGCCTTACCACGGCAGGTTAGACGCTGCTAAGACAAACACGAGATCCTCAGAGCGAGCCAACCCGTCCATCTGCACCAGGAGCTCCGTCTTCATTCGGAGGCTTCCTTCGTGTTCTCCCCTGCAGAGACAAGGAGATAGGATTTCTCTCGCAGCAGAGTCTTTGCCTTCCTGATGTGAGTGGCACTCACAGCAATGCCCTGTGGCTGAAAAATAGGCTCCATTCTGATAGCAAATAAATGGGCATTTCAGGCGCTTTATTTTCACGTAAAAAGTAATAAAAAGGTAAACACATACAATGATGATATTTAGGAGAAAAGTGAAGGTTGACATAGAACTAAAAAAAATAATAGAAAGATGGGTGAAATTAAACGTAACCTAGCTGTGTCTACCTGCTCCATTATTTAACCCTTTAAAAAAGCCATAATGGCCAGGTGTGGCATGGCCTGAAACTGGTGAGGGTGAGACAGGAAAGCTGCCATGAGTTTGCAGCTAGCCCAGGTTCCATAGCTTCAGCCAGCTTGGGCTTAAAAAATCAAGTTTAATGAATTGAATTGAAATGGCATAATAGAATAACCCATTATAGAGCAGGCATCACATAATGTTCATGCTTCTTATTCTTGTGTATGTGTGCATTTGTGTGTTATAAAATCCCTGCAGTGAGTTAGCTTCATCCTCTCCTAATAAAATGCATAATAATGACAAAGATTAACATCTGTTTTCTGCGCAAATTTGCCCTTTCTGCCTCCATGACCATTGCCCGGGTCCCTTCCACCAGAAGGAGCATGCCACCGAGATCCGAACAACCCGCATTAGGTTCACACCCAGAACACACTCGGCAGATTCTGTTCATTCTCATTGATTTAATTAAAAGAACAATGACTAAATGTCTTCCTTAGCGTGCACAACACTCCACCTCTCGTGCCCATGTGTGGGAGCAACCCATCCTGAGTACAGACTGAGTATTCTTTATACCAGAGGTCTCAGATTTTTATGAGTTTTGGAATGTTTGCACATACATAAAGAGTCATACTTGGGGGGAAAACCCAAGTTTAAGCATGAAATTAATTTATATTTCACCTGTACCTTCTCACACAGCCTGAAGGTAATTTATATGATATTTTATACTTTCACATATTAAACAAACTTTCGTGGGTGGGATTTCCTACTTTAATTGTCTGCCAGCACTAAGAAAGGTTCAGAATAGGTCTGTTCAAATGCTGGATTTTCACATTGGGGTGCTCCACCTGCGTGTGACTTAGAATCTGTACCTCTCAAGGCCCAGACATTTTCCGAGAGAAAAGACTCCCCCTCTACAATGACCTGTTCACACAGCCTTTGCCCACAATTACGCATGATGTGTGCATTGCTAATTTAATGTAATTGTCCATACTTATGCACAACTAGCATGATATGGCCCGAAAAGACATCAAAACAGTTGCCCTAAATTTTTGTCTGTTTTTGTTTTTTTCAGATAGGGTCTCACTATATAGCCTTGGCTAGCCTGGAACTTACTACCAGGCTGACCTCAAATCCAAGATTTGCCTGCCTCTGCCTCTGCTCCTTGAGTGCTGGATTAAGGTGTGCGCGATCATGCTCAGCTTCCTTGAGCGCTGGATTAAGGTGTGCACGATCATGCTTAGCTTCGTTGCCCTTATGTTTTAAACTGGGATCTTCAAGTCCCATACAAGGACCCCGAAACTCAAGGAGAACCTGGGTGAAGCACTTGTCACCAGGGATGGTAGAGGAAGAACCAAATTAGTGAAACGTAGGTCACAAAAAACTCTAGACCACCCCTGAGACAGAGGCCTGTCTTTGCAGGGGGAAACCAGCGAAAGCACGGCTCGGGTGCAGCTGGCTGCTCCTGTCAGGCTGATGCAGCAAGGCATAGGGCTGCAGTGGGATCTGACAAGGCACAGTAAGGTCAGGTCCATGTCCCATGTCAGTCAGCTGTAAAGCCCACCCATCTTGCCTGCAGCCTCGTTTTTCTGTTTTCCTGCTGGGAAAGTGGTTTCCACTGAGTAATATTTCACAAATTATTTCTAATTCTACTTTTATATTTTCAAATTTCTTTGCCTTTTATTGGCCTGGGCATCATCTCTATATCAGACTATTAAAGGTCACTAGTAAATACAGCTACACAGAGATTTTCCAGACACCTGTTTTTTATATTTCCAGATTGAGGTGCCAAATTTAATAAAAGTTTCAAAAAGTATCTCTGATCATAACAAATCAATCAGGTTGATAGAGTGCTTTCCTAGCAAACATAAAGCCGTGGGTTCAATCCCCAGCACGTGTACTCACACATGTAATCCCACACTTGGGAGGCAGACGCAGGAGAATCAAAGTTCAGGATCATCCTAAACTACATGGTGAGTTCAATGCCAGTCAACGCCAGTCTAGAATACATGAGAACTCTAAGGATGTTTGGGAAAGCTATATGGAAACTTACTGTTTTATGTTTCATATATGTGTGTGATGCATTTATTTATTCTTTATCAATAAAAATTGGGAGTCAGATATCAGTAAGATATCTTTTTTTTAAAGATTTATTTATTTATTATGTATACAGTATCCTCAGTGCCAGAGAGCACCAGATCTCATTACAGATGGCTGTGAGCCACTATGTGGTTGCTGGGAATTGAACTCAGGACCTTTGGAAGAGCAGGTGGTGCACTTAACCACTGAGCCATCTCTCCAGCCCCCAGTAAGATATCTGATATCAGTAAGAGTAAGAGCCTGAACAAACAAAGAAGCAAAGGAGAAGCCACCTGTGATCGCCTGTCTCTCCTGTTCCTCCATCCCAAAGGGCTGAGATCTTCTCTAAGTCCTGCCTTACTACTACTTCCTGTCTCCTATCTGTCCTCAGTTCTCCCAAAATCTCTATGGTTAATTTTGGTCAGTTAATGGCTAGCTCCACTCTCTGACTCAAATCCAACTTTATTGTCAGAATGAGATCAAAATATATACAACATATGTGTGCGTACACATGTATGTGCATGTACATAAATATGTGTACACACACATACACACAAATTCGTACAAGAGTTTAATTGGAGTTGCCCCTCACAGGGAATTATACTCATCTCAGAACCCATCCATAGGTTGTCAAATAAAAAGCCCTGAACTTTCCTCTCCTCTATCGTTGGTCAAGGGTGTCCTAGAGAACCCAAAACAATGCAGGCTACTGCTGCTTCTCTTGAGTGCCCATCAGAACTTGGTTGCAAGACCCTGTGGCTAAAGACAGCACACACATTGGTCATAGGACATTGAGAAGTCATGTTAGTATTGACCAGGAAGCTTCCTCCCTATGGGGTAACTCTCCAGAGGGTGCTATGTAGGATGCTGAGGGAGGGGGAGTCAATAGTCTTTTGCTTTTACTGTTTTTCCAAGACAGGGTCTTTGTATCTCTGGCTGATGTGGAATTCATGATATTGCCCGGGCTGGCCTCTAACTCACAGAGATCACCTGCCTCCACCTCCTGAATGCTGGGATTAAAGGCGTACACAACTATGCCTGGCTTGGGAGTCAACAGTCTTATCCAGCTACGACCCCTGTAAACTGCAGTAATGATGGATATGGCAATAGTCACACGAATGTTCTGGAGGTAACCAATTGCTTTCTAATTGGAGTTAAGGCCACATTCACTGGAGAAAGTGCATGTCTGGTACTATAAATCCAGCCAATAACCCAAGGTCGGGGAGTTCATAGACCCCAGGGGTCAACCTACTACTATGATGTCACTAACTGGGCATAGTATAAAACTTTACTCTAAATTCCTAACTCTCTGCCCACAGGTTAGTGGAGCTCTCATATTCTTTCAGAGAAGTTTCTTTGGGCGATGCAGAAACTCAGACTGGTCAAAGTGAAGAGAGTAACTGGCTGTGGCATGCTCGGCCACTAATGGGACAGATCTGTCACAGCCTTCCTCTCCTGAAGCTCAGGAACCATTTCAGAAGCTGGGGTAGGAAGAGGTCAGGGAGAACCAGAATCAACAGCATCTCCTGGGCATGACAGGACCGCTACATTCAAGACCTCACGGTAGCTCTGAGTGCCTCACCAGACCTGCACAAGGGCAAGCCAGTCAGTGTTCTAGCACAGAGCCCGCACTCCTAACTGAGGAGTTACGGACAGTCCATGGCTTCTAGGGGAGGGAAAGTCAGTTTTCTTTAAGGGCGTGGCTCCTCGTAAGTCGACCATGCTCCAACGGATGTATATAGTCAGCACAAGTCAGAGTCAATGAATTTTTAAATAAATAATTTTCAAAAAATAAAGACACGAGCCAGGCAGTGGTGGCGCACACCTTTAATCCCAGCACTCAGGAGGCAGAGACAGGTGGATCTCTGAGCTTGAGGCCAGTCTGGTCTACAAAGCAAGTTCCAGGACATCTAGGGCTACACAGAGAAACCCTGTCTCAG